>JAGFNQ010005046.1:552407-643113 GCA_024364735.1 Boesenbergia rotunda | reverse complement strand
TGGGAAGTGTGATTGAACTTGATGAAGTTCAAGAAACTCCAATAGACATCACAGAGACACCTAGTCTAGGCCCACAACCGATAATTCATAGTGATGAGCTATCAGTTGAACCTAAAACTACACCACCTCTTCGTAGGTCTGATAGGACACGCAACATTCCAGAGAGATACGGATTTCTCGTAAGTGAATCGAACGACGTGTTGCTCATTGGCGATGACGAACCTATCAGTTATGAAGATGTTCTGAAAAATTCAGAAAGGGACAGATGGCTTGAGGCCATGAAGTCGGAAATGGATTCCATGTATGAAAATCAAGTATGGGACTTGGTTAACCCACCTGAAGGGATTAAGCCCATAGGGTGCAAGTGGGTTTTCAAGAAGAAAACCGACATGGAAGGTAATGTTGTTACCTTTAAGGCTAGATTAGTGGCAAAAGGATATCGTCAAAAACAAGGAGTTGACTATGACGAAACCTATTCGCCAGTAGCTATGCTTAAATCCATTCGGATGCTCCTAGCCATAGCAGCTCATTATGATTATGAGATATGGCAAATGGATGTGAAAACAGCTTTCCTTAATGGAAACCTACTTGAGGATGTATACATGATACAACCTGAAGGTTTCACATCGGTTGATAAAACCAAGGTATGCAAGCTTCGACGATCCATATATGGACTAAAGCAAGCATCTAGGAGCTGGAACATCCGTTTTGATGAGACAATCAAAGAGTTTGATTTCTCACAAAATCCTGACGAACCTTGTGTGTACAAGAAGGTTAGTGGGAGTGCAGTCGTATTCCTAGTATTATATGTCGATGACATTTACTTATAGGAAACGATATATCAGTTTTACAGACAGTTAAGATTTGGTTGTCCAAAACTTTCTCCATGAAAGACCTGGGAGAAGCAACCTATATCCTTGGGATTAGAATCTATAGAGATAGATCAAAACGGTTGCTTGGTCTTTCGCAGTCTACATATATAGACCGAGTGCTAAAAAGGTTTAGCATGTCGGAATCCAAGAAAGGTTACCTTCCCATCAGGCATGGGATCAACCTTTCGAAGTCTATGTGTCCGCGCACAGAAGACGAGAGGATTAGCATGAATAAGATTCCCTATGCATCCGCAATAGGATCTATCATGTATGCTATGTTATGTACTAGGCCCGATGTATCGTATGCTCTGAGCGTCACGAGCAGATACCAATCTGATCCAGGAATGGATCATTGGGCGGCTGTTAAGACAATCCTTAAGTACTTAAGAAGAACTAAGGATGTATTTCTAATATATGGAGAAGGAGATTTGATAATACGTGGGTATACAGATGCCAGTTTCCAGACAGATAAGGATGACTCCAAATCGCAGTCTGGATACGTATTTACTTTGAATGGAGGCGCAGTAAGTTGGAAGAGTTCCAAACAAGACACTGTAGCGGATTCTACCACGGAAGTGGAATATATCGCAGCTTCGGAAGCAGCAAAGGAAGCAGTCTGGATCAAGAAGTTTATCTCCGAACTTGGCGTGGTTCCAACCATTGATGAAGCAGTGCCGGTATACTGCGACAACAATGGAGCTATTGCACAAGCAAAGGAACCAAGGTCTCATCAGCGATCCAAACACGTGCTTCGACGCTATCATCTGATCAGAGAGATTATAAGTAGGAATGACATACAAATTGAGAGAGTTCCCACTGAAAGGAATATAACGGATCCTTTAACTAAGGCCTTGCCTCAAAGCAAGTTTGAGAGACATGTTAGAGCCTATGGTATTGGATACCGTAGCGATTGGCATTAGGCCAAGTGGGAGTTTGTTAGTGATATGAGAGAAGTGTCCTAAGGCAATCGCCTTATGATTGTAAACATTTATTTTAATAAATGATAATTCACTATTTGAGTGTACATGTTTGTGTATTTGATTGGGATCTTAAACTCATCTACTGAATGTCCGCAATACAACTCACAGCATAAGAGAATTTGTGATGAGATCACAACTAGTGATTATCTCTAATGTGCAATTGTGAAGTATTGAAATTATCCCTAGTCGATGAATTGATAAAAACGGACACTATCAATTCTGTTGAGACTAGCATGGGTTATTCTCTAATCAGCTGATTCTCACTGGCTGGTGACATTGGGATGTCCGGAGATAAACATGGATGCTAGTTAAGGGAACTAGTTCATTGGAGTGATAGCTGTGAGACTTCATATGGGAATCTACATGTAGATATGTCAATGAAGATCTTACTGCGGCTTAAGTGCGATGTTCCTTTGACTTGCGGTGTTCAAGTCATCTTGGTCATGGAGACTTATACTTTGACATCTTAAGCAAGCATCTCCAAGGAGGTGTGGACCCAGGATGATTGGGTATAAGCCGAAGTGCCCGAAGATGTTTGAACAGCCTACAAAGGATTCACCACTCCTTGCGAGGAGATGTATACCCAGGCCTATCGTCGGATTGTTACTCAAAGCCTCTGGCCAGAGCATATCATGTTAAGAGTGCGAGTCTCTTAAATACATGAGAGTAATTAGAAATCCAAAGGACGAGGAAGACACTACTTGGGCTAGGTGTGACGTAGTCAGCCTAGTGGGGACTGACACCATAGACCGTGTCCTGAACCAAGTGGGTATAAGGTGGTGAAGGGAATGAGGCACGATTCATTAGAGCTGCTGAAGGGTTTCAGAATAATTTCTTCTGGGGTCAAACCGTTGATCTTTCGATTAATTGGGGATCATGATGTACTACTAGGTGCCACTCATGATCGATCTATAATTAATGGGTTAATTATAGACGGCCAACATAAATCGAAAGCCTATTTAGTCACACGCAATACGAGTAATCCGAGGGATTTAAAACGAGTTGAAAATTGGATTTTCCGATCAAGAGAAACGAGTCGAATCTGAGTTAATCAGAGGCGCAATGGAAGCTAAAAATGGCTAAGTCTTTTGAAGGCTTTTTGGGCGAATTAAATGAGTTTAATTCGCGACCGGTTCGGGTTGGTTTGGCCGGCCAAAGGAGGTGCTAACCCTCCTTGTGGTGCCGGCCATTAAAGGAGATTAAACCAATTTAATTGGTTTAATTAATAAAATAAATCTAGCGCGGTTTATTTTATAAATTATGGATAAATAAATTTGTATAAAGAAAATTTATATAAATAAATTTGTAGAAATTTATTCTTTTTATGGAAGTTAAAATAATCCATGAATTGGTTTATTTTAATTTTATAAAATCAATTATGAATTGATTTTATCATAATAAGAAAGTTTATAAATTTCTTATAAAAATTTATTCCATAATTTAAAGAGAGAAAAGAATAAGTTTTATTATAAATTAGTTTATAATAAAGACTTGGTTTAAACGGAATAATTAGTTAAGAAAATTTATAGGATAAATTTCTTATAACTAATTCCGTTTAGAGAGAGACTTAGCAAAGAGTTGCTACTATATAAAGGAACCAAAGGCTAGCCCTTTAGATCAATCAATTAATCAAGAGATTAATTAGAGCTCTCCCTCTCTCTCTTTTATTCTCTTCTCTCCTCATCTTCTTCTCCTTCACATTAGGGTCGGCGCCCCATCCTTGTGGATTAGGGCCGGCGCACACAACCATCATCCAAGGGAGTTGGCGTGAGCTTTCAAGGAGAAGGAGAACCCGAACACGAAGAAGAAGAAGCGGATAGCGACTCCTCTCTTCTCGGAATTCGATTCCGTTACTTCGTTGGTTAGTTTTCCTAATTTTTCTCTTGTCCTTCTAGTTGTGCCTTCCGAGAATCTAGTAGTTCTCGTCGGCACAAAACTCATGACTTTGTGAAGTCATCCCGAAGAGAACTCGGCGTGGACGCGAATAGAGGCGGAGCTTCCAAGGGACGCTACGGTTGGATCTCGTCCCTTACTTCGAGTTACGAGAGGTACTTAGTAAATTTGTTTACTATTCCGCAATGTTTTATGATTATGTCAACACACCATAAGATTGCATGCTAGATACGAAGTTAAAATAATTTAGGAAATTATTTTATGCAAACTCTTCCGCTGCACGTAAAAATTTTAAATTTTACGAACTCGTATCCTTGTCGACATGCACCCGGTCCCAACAAAATGTGGGTCTCAAAATTTAGATATGTGTAAGCTGGAAACCCTTTTTGCTATCAAAGAATGAAAACGTAGTAAAGGGGCCACAGGTCGTATTTTTCCTAGGGCTAGTTGAGATTGTTGGATTCGAGCTTGAGTTTATGTGTCATTGATATTTTTGGGTTTCAAATAAAATCGGGGTTTTGGTTTCAATTAGAAAGGAAAACTCAATGAAAAGAAAGAAAACTTAACTCAATGAACCAAACAAGGGAAATGCAATTTATGAACTTAACCAATGAAAAGCTTAATCAACCAAGGCACTTAACCAATTTCGGGAGACAAATCTGATTTCGAATGCAAGACTACACTACAAGGTCTGTTCAAGTTCAAACCATTAAATGCCGAATGCCTCTCTTGATACAAAGTGAACAAAAAGGTTTAAAAAACTTGGCACCAACAGAAGGAGATTTATGTGCCAAAAGGGACTGATACTAAGTGCCAAAACTGTGATTGACCATTCCGAATTGAAACTAATCACTTCAACTTGGAAGACAAGCTGTTAATGATGTGCTAGCATGAATTAAGCAGGAATTTCAGAAATGAATGCAACAAATCAGAACTAGACACAGAACTTCAGAATTGCAAGGAAGAATTCAGATCCTATATGCAGAAATGAACTTCAGCAACTACAACTAAAAATTGCAGAAATGAATTGAGTTGCAGAATTGAAAAACTAAATAACAGAATTGGAATTCGATGCAAACAAGCTGATACAAACGCAGAAGTTAATACTAAATTTTTGTAAATGACCCCGGCTACAATGTATAAGTGCAGGAGAAGAACTAACAACTACTTGAGACAAAGTTCAGATGCTGGAAGAGAGGACTGATACGCAGAATTGAAGAGCAGAAACGCAGAAGTTCAGAGATGATACAATTGCAGAAAGTAACTTGCAACTGAGATTAAATTGCATAATCTAGTGTCAAACAAGATGTAGAAGATCTAAAGTTTGCTTGACTCAAACTATAGGAGAGGAGCTATAGCTAAAACTTGCAGAACTTAAACTGAAACTGACACACAAGAACAAGCTGATACGCAAGCTAGACAAATCTGATACGCAAGTAGGAAAACAAGGAATGAATTGAAATTAAAGGTAACTAGTCATTAACAAGCAATCTAACTAATTAGGAAGCTGAATTGAAAGCTAACAACTAAGGAAACAATGCAGAAAATGAGATTAAAATAGCTGATACAGAAATTCAGACTGAATGTTGCGGCAGAAATGAAATTACAGCTAATTAATTGAAAAACACCAAGTAAACTAAGCCTCAATCCCTCCCTCAGTTCAAGAACTCCTTGCTCGTCACACAATGGTGAGCCTCGAACCCCTAAGCTCATCAAATCAATGGGAAAACTCAATCTGCGATCGAGTCAAGCTCAAACTCTGTTCAAGATGGAAAACCCAATCGATTTCCTCAATCCAGCCTTGTCTGATTGCGCTGATGCGTTGGGGATGAACCAAGCACTCCAGAGAACCCCTCCAGATAGCTCGGATTGGTGTAGGACGGAACAAAACTGAAACCGAAGCAATCAATGGCTGAACTGAGGAAACCCTCACTCAGCTCTGTTCTTGGCCAATTTCGAGTTGGAATCTCCACGGATTGATCTCCCAGTGACCTAGAACTCGATCTAAATGAGGAATTGACGTGGTCGCGCCCTTGGATTGAAGAAAACTGAAGAACATGAAGAACAAATGAAGAAGACGAAGGCTTGCGGCGGAGACGCGACACTGTGCAATGGGGAGGAGTTTTTGATTAAATACTTTGAAATCAAAGGCTGAGATCGTTTTGAATGAATCCAATGGTCGGATCTTCTCCAATCTTAACCAAACTTTGATGATGTTGATCAAGGGTCAGGATCTGCCTCCCAGTAGCTCGGATCCTCCAGATTTGCAATGGATGACCTAGATCAACCTGATCTTTAAATGGACAGTCTAGAACCCTCTTAGCTCGATCCAACGGTTGAATGATCCCTGATTGGAATGAAAATCTCAGATCTTGACCTGAGTGCTTGATCATCCTTAACTTTAGCTCGGATTGCCTCAGATGTTCCCAGATGGCTCAGATCTAGCCATTTTTGAATCGGATGACCCAGATTAATCTGATGCTTGATCACTCGATCCGGGTCCACTTCCGACTCAAGTTTGACCCAGCCTTATGTCCATTATCCTTTCATGCCTACAAAAATAGATCAACAATTTAGTGGCCAAATAATTCAAATGTGTAATGATTTGCAATTAAGTCCAAAATAAAAGTAAATCCTAGAACCTAGGGTAAATTCACAATTAAGCAAGAAAAACATGGGTCAAACATGGATTTTGGCATCTGAAATGACCAATAAAATAGCACTTATCAGGTACCTCACCACAAATGCCTCTCTGAAGGTGTCCCATGCGATGTACTGCTCCCCGATGATAGTCTGCTGCGTAGTCCACCAAGTATACGCATGATCCCGCAGATGATAAATGGCCAGCTCGGCCTTATCCCAGTTCGAGCATGTCACATATTGGAAGGTGCTCTCTAATGGCCTTAGAGTAGGAGTTGCTGAAGGCTCCGAAGTAAGTAAAATAAACGAGTCATAATTTTTCGCTGCTTTTACTCTACGCTGCTTCTCGTTTTATTTTATGTATATGAATACAACAAGCAAGTTTTTGGAAAGATTGAGATTCAGCCCCCCTCTCTCTTGTTGGTGGAAGTTGCATCAGTGATGTCCTCCTCTAAGGGTTTCAATGTTTGACAATATACTTAAGTCAAGATACATTGAACAAGGGAAGGGTGAGTCAAGAAAGGTGTACCAAAGTGAAAGAAAGTGTCACGCCCCGAGACCTAGGAGCCGCTGATCCAATGGAAAATAAGATAGCACCTCCCCTGTCCGGCGGACAATTTACACATACATACCACAAGTATAACAATATCACGCAGTTTATATGGGCCTCAGGCCTCAAATCCAAACAGAATAGCATATATATGACAATATACTCATAAAATCAAAACACGAACTTACCTGAGCTGCCAGGGGGCAGGAACGCAGCAAAACCACATACGTAGTCCAACATAGGACTCAAAAGTACAATCTCATAATGCAAATCCCATACTACAAGTCTACGATAAATCCAGTGCAATAAAATAAACATAACATGGTCCAAAAAATAGAAAATATGCATAAAACCAAATCAGGTGTAGTAGCAAGAACGGGACTGGCGACTCGGACCCTCCTGGCAGATATCAACCTGAAATCAAAAGTATGGCAACGGTGTGAGTCCAAATAAACTCAGCGGATACCCAAATAGATATGCATAGGACGTTATATTAACAGTAAGAGTCTACGCTGATACAGTCTCATACGAATAATAGACAAGGGTATATGCTAATGACACTGAATAAAGGTACATACCAGAATCCATCTATCCTGCAGAGGGTGAAATAAATCCCTATGAACAAGTATAACATATAATCCAAAGTAAACAAGTCTCCAGTATATGCATGTCAATCAAGTGCAGAAATCAAATGTAGCAAACAATGCACGATGCAAAATATGCACATGGTGCAATGATATGTGTCACCCCTGACACCAGTCAGATCATCGTCCACCTGTCATAAATGGATGTCCGAAAGGGTAGAGCTATAACAACTGTACGCACCCTGCAATCACTGCTCCTGAGTGACCGAGTGGACAGGATGCTGGCGGAGGTCACTCTCCTACCCCAAGCAATGGGGGAGTCTAGCTCTCATCTTCTCGTGTCTCAGGACGAGAAGGGATCCCTGGCTGCTACCACGCCCGGAACCACCCTCCAAATAGTGGTCGAACGGAGCAATACAGGGCAAATGCACACAACCTATGGTAGCCACTACCCCTGAGTGGGTGTGTGTGCATATCCTCATGTAACTGACAATGGGCTCAGACTATATAGGAGTCGATGATCGTCAACATGTAATAATGCAAGAATGGTGCATGACCCAAACACATATAACACCCACTAAGTCCTCAACTAACACCTCCATGTGCTAGGTATAGGTCTGAATCCTATATCATGGGATACAAGCAATCTACTAGGTATACTGAAAAAGGTAACTAGTGATCTATCAATATCAAAATGTAAGAGGGAACATATCACTACTTCTATACACACACATATATATATATATATATATATATATATACATGACAACTATTGAGACTGTATGAAGCTAAACGGGAGATAACCTCAAGGATAAGCAACATATATCAAATACAGGTATACTAAGGCAGATATAGCATATAAACTTACTGTTATCTATAACAAACCATGCATAGCAATATGACAATATCTAAATGATAAGTCAAGGGTACTCGCCTCAAAGTAGTCCGAATAGAGAATGAAGCCCCACTACCAGGCGGAGTAACCAAGTCAGATTCATGTATCAAGAACATAGTTATTTAGGTATTTACACATCAGTAAGCAACTAATCAATTACTAAGTAATTTTCATAACTATGGTAATCATTTAATTTAGATTTACGTTTAGCTCTTAATTAATCGAGTTGTCATGGTTAGGTTTTAAGTTTAGGTTTACTCCAGGTTAAACCCAAATGATCACCTCAATTATAATCAACTACCTAACCCAACTCACCCATCTCAAATTCAAACTCATGGCTAAAATTTGGAAACAAGATCATCCCAAATTGATAGCTCGCCCCAAACTAAACTTCTTCCAATAGAAAAACCGAATGAAGCTGACGGCTTCATCACTATCACCATAACAAGCTCCAAACAGAGCATACACGGCAACCCATCATATATACCTATTGATCAAACACAAGTTTAACTCAACTCCTCACCGCAACAAGTTCCAATCCATACAACAGATCCATCACATTGTGGCATCTTCACTCAAATTAAAATTGTGAAAAAAAACTTCTCTACAACTGATCTACACAGAAATTCTAAATCTGAGCAGAAATCCCATGTTCACATAACTCCATTCCTAAAAACAACATTAGCCCACGAATTTGATCACAACACAAGGTGTTGGTGCAATTTGCACTAATAGTTAAACCTGAGTTTTGATGAATGACAAATAGGTTAAAGTTAGACTTGCTTTTGGTTTTGACCTCTTTACTATGTGTGCAGGGTTGAAAGACTTAGGACCTGACACCAGACTGAAGTCTAGGGTGGTTGAGTCCTGGCGGGAAGTCCAGGGTGGTTGAGTCCTGGCGGGAAGTCGAGGATGGTTGAGTCCTAGCGAGAAGTCCAGTTGGGTTCACGGGGCCTAACAACTGGCTGAAGCCCAAGTTGGTTGAAACTTGGCAAAAAGACCAGGGTGGTTGAGCCCTGGCAGGAAGACCTGGTGGGTTAAGAAGTTGAGTAGAGCTGCACGAGGTAAGTGAGGTAAGTCACTGGAGGAGCGAACCAGTGAGGACGGGTCCTATTTTAGGACTGTAGGCGCGGTCCAACTTAGGCCCATTTTGGTGACCTCGGTTGAGTCCTGGTTAGATCCTTATCCAGGTTTGGACGGGGTCTAATTAACTCTAAATGCATTAACTCTATTTTACAGAATTTATTTAATTAGATTCTAAATGCATTAACTCTATTTTACAGAATTTATTTAATTAGATTTTGTAGTTGAATTTTATAAAATTATTCCTTATCTAAAGCCTTGGTGGAGGATAAATTATCATTTAAATTATTCGTATTTCCTTCTTTTTCCTACTAATGCTTAAAATTCTCACGTAAAGCTTAGCTGGAAGGATAAAATCTCCTTTTAAATTATTAATAAAATTGTAAGAGGATAAAACCTCTCGGTTAACTTTTCAATATTCTGTATTTATATTTTATTTAAATTATTTTTTTAATTGAAGCAAAGGATAGAAACATTATCTTTTTTTTAATTATTTTATCTTGTTGATGGATAAAATTTGAGCTGAGAAGATCATGCATCGAGGCACTATAAATAAAAGCAAGCAAGCCCTCTAACAGATAAGAAAATTTGATTCTGGTTCAAACTTTGGCGCTCTCTTGCTTCCACGCTCCTCTGCTGCGGTTTGTGCTTTGACTCGACGTTGTCCGACCGCTGCTGGAAGATCGCTCCCAACACCCAAGCTGCTTCAGATAAATCTAAGTGTTGGGTAACGAATTTTTTTTTACACATAAATTATTTAAGGGGGAAGTGTAGGGTTGTTACACTTCCGCCCAATCTTGTATTGGAATCACTCTATCGGTAGTTTGTCGATAGAGGTTTTTAGTGGATTGCCCACAGGAAAGGTTCAAGGAACCTGGGCCTTCGAGTAGGAGTCGGCGAAGGCTCCGAACGAAGTAAAACTCCTCGTGTAATTTTTTTTATTTTTCGCTTTCGCATTTCGTTTTAATTTTTCCGCTGCGCACGTTATAAAAAGCATCGTACAATTTTCTATCGACTCTGATTTTATAACGAAGATTTTAAAAGTCACGTGATTCACCCCCCCCCCCTCTCACGTGCATCGGTCCTATAAGTGGTATCAGAGCCAAGTTCGCTCTGTATCGGTGCAACCACCATAAGAGCCGGGGGAAATCCAATTCTTTTTCGTTTGTTTTTGTGTTTTCGCTGCACGATCTAAATTAGGTATTGTTGCCTAATTTAGATATTTTCTATCAATTTCACTCGAATTTGGGCAACACCATTTCGAGTCGTTTTTTGTTCCTTTCTTCTCCTTTTCCTACCACACTACTAATCCAAGACCTAGTCTTGGAACAAGTGTTTTTGTTGTTGTCTATTTCAGATGGCTCAAGGTGAAGGATATAGTACTGCCCGTCCTCCGCTCTTCAATGGGGAAGACTTCCCTTACTGGAAACGAAGAATGGAGGTGTACCTAAAGACTGATATGGATCAATGGTTCGCGGTGCAATCTGGCTACGAACCACCAATGGACGAGGGAAACAATGCACTACTGAAGCATGACAGATGGAACCTAGAAATGAAGAAAAGGGCTCAGATTGAGTTCAAAGCACAGAACACACTCCAATGCGGACTAACCAAAGAGGAATTGAACCGTATCGGCCCAACTGAATCTGCCAAAGAACTTTGGGACAAACTGATTGAACTGCATGAAGGCACCTCAGATGCGAAGGTAACAAAAAGAGATTTGTTATTGAATAAATTATTTAACATAAAAATGCAGGAAGGTGAGTCTGCAAGCCAACTCCACGCCCGGATCAAGGACATACTAAATGGACTCCACCTCATTGGGCACAAACAAGAAAATAGAGATATTATAAGGTATGCACTAAATGCCTTTCCTAGAAACTCTTTATGGGCATCCATCATAGATGCTTATAAAATTTCTAGGAATCTTTCCAAAATAAATTTAGATGAACTATTCTGTGAATTAGAACTGCACGAACAAACTAACGCCAAGGCCGAGAAAGGAATTGCTTTGTTTGCAGGTTCTTCAAAAGAAGTCAAGTCGAAGAAGAAAATTCAAGAATCAGAAGAAGAGTCAGACTCAGACTCAGATGACGAGGAACAAATGGTTAACTTAGTAAGAAAAGTCCTCGCCAAAAAGAAAAGCAAATTCTCGAAAAGAGATTTCCAAAAGATAATGAAGCCAACCAGTTATGGAGACAAAAGCAAAATAACCTGCTTCGGTTGCAACAGAAAAGGACACTTCAAACATGAATGTCCCTACAAAACGGAGGACCAATCAAAGAAAAGCAAGAAGAAGAAGGCTCTTCAAGCCACCTGGGACGAGAGTTCGGATGACTCTGACTATGAACCACCAAAGAAGACAAGCTACCTCGCGCTAATGGCAACTGGACCCGGGTCAGACTCGGAGCACGACGAAGATTCCGAATACGAGTCGAGTCAAGAGATCGGACTCTTTTCGGACAACTCGACTAAGGTATATTTAGATTCAGTTAATGAAAATTTTTTTAAGGTTATTTCCATTTTAAATAAAAAATTACTTGCATCTGAATCTAGGAATGACCAGCTCCTTAAGGAAAATCAAGACCTTAAGGAGCAATTAATTAATACCAGAACATTAACTGAACAAACTCAAAATCAAAAGACAATTGAGCTTGAAACTGAAAACTCCACTCTAAAGGGCGAAGTCCTAAAACTTAAAGATCTACTAGCAACTTTCACAACCCGATCCAAGAACCTTGACCTCATTCTTGGATCACAAAAGGGCATGTACAATAAATCTGGGATAGGATATAAATCAGGATCAGCCCAAAGATCCTTTATCTCCTTTATCCACCCCCGCAAAAATCAACGAAAAGCGTGGGTTCCGAAAGCTTACCTAACAAAGCAAGTAGGTCAGAATCAACTTTATGTCCCAAAAAGGGACATCCACTACATTGACCCTAGACACCCAGTCTACAATTTAGGGGGAAGCTCCAAATTAGTTGGCACCTCAAAGTCACCCTTTACCCGTCTGGGTACCTAGGACTAGTTTCAAAAGTTAGTCTGACACTTGACCTACTCAGTACCAGGGTAGGGCGAGCTGATAGTACGTTAGGGAAGCTGATCTAAGGAGTCAGGTAGGGGAAGGCGTCCTCTATTTGGTCTTCTTAGCCCAGTGGAACTAGCCGAAGCTACCTCGCCACATCCTAGACTAGTTAGACCAAGGAGTTTCAATAGGTATGTTAAAAGTACAACTTCCTTAAGCGGTTTTGCCTAGAAAGTGGTTGTTGATCCAATAAGGCTTCGGCCAAAGAAGACCTCTGTGCCTCGCCATGGCCTGGAAACCAATTATGGAAGTATACTTTTAAACTGCTTCTTGTCAAACCTGAATCTAACAAAAGGTCAGATTAACTTTTATAAATCAAACTCAAACTTATCTCACACAAATCATAGGATCCCTTTGATTGACAACTTAGATCAAGTGAGATGAATAAGGACAACTAAAATCAAATTCAAAATTCAAATTAACAAATTCAAAATTCAAAATTCAAATTAACAAAATCAAATTTCAAAATTCAAATTAACAAAATCAAATTTCAAAATTCAAATTAACAAAATCAAAATTCAAAATTCAAATTAACAAAATCAAATTTCAAAATTCAAATTAACAAAATCAAATTTCAAAATTCAAATTAACAAAATCAAATTTCAAAATTCAAATTAACAAAATCAAATTTCAAAATTCAAATTAACAAAATCAAATTTCAAAATTCAAATTAACAAAATCAAATTTCAAAATTCAAATTAACAAATTCAAAATTCAAAATTCAAAATTCAAACTAACAAAATCAAAGTTCAAAATTCAAATTAACGAATTCAAAATTTAAAATTCAAATTAACGAATTCAAAATTTAAAATTCAAATTAACAAAACCAAAATTAATAACATTCAAATTAATTCAAAATTCAAATTCAAAAATTAATAAAATTCAAATTCAAAATTCAAAATTAATAAAATTCAAATTCAAAAATTCATAAAATTCAAATTCAAAATTTAAATTCAAAAATTAATAAAATTCAAAATTCAAATTCAAGTTGTATCAAATGGATGTTAGGTCAGCCTTCCTAAATGGCCTGATTAAGGAAGAAATCTATGTAGGCCAACCCTCAGGTTTTGAAAGCCTAGAATATCCTGACTATGTCTTTAAACTTAAGAAAGCCTTATATGGACTTAAGCAAGCCCCTAGGGCCTGGTATGAAAGATTGTCTAACTACTTAGTATCTAAAGGCTTTAACCAAGGCAAAATTGACCCAACATTATTTGTTAAAACTCTAAAAACTGATATTTTTATAGCTCAAGTATATGTAGATGATATAGTATTTGGCTCAACTAACTCAAATTTTTTACAAGATTTTATAACAGTAATGGAAAATGAATTTGAAATGAGTTTAGTAGGTTAATTAATTTTCTTTTTAGGGTTACAAATAAAACAGACTAGTGAGGGTACTTTTGTCTATCAACAAAAATACACTAAAGAATTACTTAGAAAATTTGGAATGGATAGTGCTAAAGAAATTAAGACACCTATGGTTACCAATCAAACTATAGATAGTGACACAAATGGCAAACCTGTTGACCTTAAGTATTATAGAAGTGCTATAGGTAGCTTACTTTACCTAACTGCAAGTCGACCTGATATTCTCTTTGCAGTTAGTATGTGTGCTAGGTATCAAACATGTGCTAAAGAATCACATCTAACCCTAGTTAAAAGGATATTTAGGTATCTCAAAGGGACAGAAAGTTTAGGAATTTGATACCCTAGAACAGCCCAGTTTGAACTTATTGGATTTTCTGACTCAGATTATGCTAGCTGTAAATTAGATAGAAAAAGTACTAGTGGTGGATGCCAACTTCTAGGACCCTCACTAGTTAGTTGGTTCAGTAGAAAACAACATTGTGTTGCCCTATCCACCAATGAAGCTGAATACATAGCAATGGGTGAATGTGTAGCCCAATTACTCTGGATGATGCATACCTTAAAAGATTTTAACTTAGATTTTAAGAAAGTCAAAACTTTTATAGATAATCTAAGTTCAATTAATCTAACCAAAAACCCAATTCACCACTCTAGGACCAAACATATAGAAATTAAGCATCATTTTGTTAGAGATCATGTTAATAAAGGGGAAATAGAACTTAATCATGTTGAATCCAAATCTAACCTAGCTGACATATTCACTAAACCACTTCCTGAATCCGAATTTAGCAATTTAAGAAGGTTAATAGGAATGTGTGTTGTAGACTAGGATTGACCTAATCACTTTTACTCAACTCACAAATTCTGTTTGACACATAGCTTGAGTTAGAGTTAATTTTTGTACTTGCATTTTTTGTACTCTCTAAAATGTGTATTTTTTAAACTTGATTTTCAAAATTGACTTTGATTTTCACACTTAATTTTTTAAAAAAAATTAACTTTGATTTCAAAACTTGACTTTCGAGACTGGTGGACTTAGCCTAAGTTTGACCCCTAGAGATGCATGTTCCTATAGATTTAGAGGCCGCATCTCACAAAGCACATTAGGTATAACATGTTTGTGTATGCTAAAACTTAGAATGGGGTGAGATGCATAGGGTATTGCCTGGACTTCAGAATGCTTAAACCTGTGCATCGTAGCAAGTCTGGGCGTTAAATACCAACTTCATATTGATCAAGTCAAGTAGTCTTTCTGTAAAGCTAAGCTAGACACTAGTACTTGACTTGACTAACCTAGTGAAAACTACTATCCTATAGATAGTTAGCTAGTAACTACGGTTAGACATTCAAAATGGGCTAAACTTTCTTACTTGGTTCAGGGGGAGCTTGAGTTTATATTTTGTATTCTAACTCTCAAAAATGTTTAGTGAAAACTGTTTTAGAAATTATCTTCTTTAATTGAACAATGATTTAAAAAAAAATATATCTTGAAATTTTTTTCTCAAATTAATCCTGAAAATATTCTAAATGATCCTTTGAAAAAAAAATTTTGGAAAATCTTCTCTTTTTCATTAATTTGCCTTGAGATATTCTTTATTTTGGAAAAGATTAAGATTTTGAAGGTAACCTTTTTAATTTTTGAAAATGGTGTTCAAAAAGTCATTTCTAAATTTACACCTAGTCATTTCCTTTAACATTTATGCTCTTAGATTGTTTGTGTTAAATTAAGAATTTGACTTACCCCTCTGAATCAGTTCAGAAACTTAGTATGCTTGTTAAGTATTTTTTCTTCCCCAAATACTTAAAGTATTTTTTACTTGGCTGGCATATTACTTGATTGCTTGTTTTATTTCTGATGCTTGCGCACTTATTATTTCTTTGTTTTGATGAATGCCAAAGGGGGAGGGTTTAAGGGTTGAGTTAGAAAATTAAAAATTTCTGATCTTAGAGCATGTCATTTGCATATTATTCTTGGACTCATTGCTTTATCTGGTATTTTCTAACTTTAACTCAGGTTGTCATTGCATCAAAAAGGGGGAGATTGTTGGTGCAATTTGCACTAATAGTTAAACCTGAGTTTTGATGAATGACAAATAGGTTAAAGTTAGACTTGCTTTTGGTTTTGACCTCTTTACTAAGTGTGCAGGGTTGAAAGACTTAGGACCTGACACCAGGCTGAAGTCCAGGGTGGTTGAGTCTGGCGGGAAGTCCAGGGTGGTTGAGTCCTGGCGGGAAGTCCAGGATGGTTGAGTCCTGGCGAGAAGTCCAGTTGGGTTCACGGGGCCTGACAACTGGCTGAAGCCCAAGTTGGTTGAAACTTGGCAAAAAGACCAGGGTGGTTGAGCCCTGGCAGGAAGACCTGGTGGGTTAAGAAGTTGAGTAGAGCTGCACGAGGTAAGTGAGGTAAGTCACTGGAGGAGCGAACCAGTGAGGACGGTCCTATTTTAGGACTGTAGGCGCGGTCCAACTTAGGCCCATTTTGGTGACCTCGGTTGAGTCCTGGTTAGATCCTTATCCAGGTTTGGACGGGGTCTAATTAACTCTAAATGCATTAACTCTATTTTACAGAATTTATTTAATTAGATTCTAAATGCATTAACTCTATTTTACAGAATTTATTTAATTAGATTTTGTAGTTGAATTTTATAAAATTATTCCTTATCTAAAGCCTTGGTGGAGGATAAATTATCATTTAAATTATTCGTATTTCCTTCTTTTTAGAGAATAAAATTATTCCTACTAATGCTTAAAATTCTCACGTAAAGCTTAGCTGGAAGGATAAAATCTCCTTTTAAATTATTAATAAAATTGTAAGAGGATAAAACCTCTCGGTTAACTTTTCAATATTCTGTATTTATATTTTATTTAAATTATTTTTTTAATTGAAGCAAAGGATAGAAACATTATCTTTTTTTAATTATTTTATCTTGTTGATGGATAAAATTTGAGCTGAGAAGATCATGCATCGAGGCACTATAAATAGAAGCAAGCAAGCCCTCTAACAGATAAGAAAATTTGATTTTGGTTCAAACTTTGGCGCTCTCTTGCTTCCACGCTCCTCTGCTGCGGTTTGTGCTTTGACTCGACGTTGTCCGACCGCTGCTGGAAGATCGCTCCCAACACCCAAGCTGCTTCAGATAAATCTAAGTGTTGGGTAACGAATTTTTTTTTACACTTAAATTATTTAAGGGGGAAGTGTAGGGCTGTTACACTTCCGCCCAATCTTGTATTCGAATCACTCTATCGGTAGTTTGTCGATAGAGGTTTTTAGTGGATTGCCCACAGGAAAGGTTCAAGGAACCTGGGCCTTCGAGTAGGAGTCGGCGAAGGCTCCGAACGAAGTAAAACTCCTCGTGTAATTTTTTTTATTTTTCGCTTTCACATTTCGTTTTAATTTTTCCGCTGCGCACGTTATAAAACGCATCGTACAATTTTCTATCGACTCTGATTTTATAACGAAGATTTTAAAAGTCACGTGATTCACCCCCCCCCCTCTCACGTGCATCGGTCCTACACAAGGAACACAAACGCTTACCAGGTGAAGTGGCACGAATTTAGTATATCAATCCCCTGATTAATCAAGCTAGCAGCGCCAGAAATTCTACAGCAAATCCAATTGTAAATCCTCAATCAAGCTTACTACCAAAACCTAATCTAATTGATTCACTCTATCTGATCCAAATCTAGAACTCATCCAAGTTTAAACCTAGATGGTGATCCTTACCTGAGATTCGCGACCCCAACAGCTGTGATTAGAAGAAGCAAACAGCGATCCTCGGAAGACACAAGATTCTCAGGGTTTCGGCGTCGCAAACACTCCTCCAATTGCAGCCTAGCGTCGCACTTCGTCCGCGAGGTTGAAAACGAAAGGAGTAACCATCGGCTAGGGTTCGCGCGATGAGGAGAAGACTTCACCGGCGGCTAGGACACGCGAGAGGGGAAGAAGAAGGGAAAGGTGTCGTCGGGTGTGGCAGTGGCTGGGCACGCAAGAGGGGAAGAAGAAGGAGATGGGTCGGCGCTTGGCTGCGGGTTTAGGGCTCTCGAGGGGAGGGGAGTCAGCGCGAGGAAGAGAGATCGGGAGAAGCTGGGGCACCGGCCGAGAGTTTAATAAAGGGGGTCCCTTTTTGCACAAAAGCCCCTACCTTTTATTCAATTTCCCACTTTACCCTTAGGGTAAGGGTTTTAACATTTAACCCTCCCATTTATTATAATTTAACCTCAAATATTTTTTTTTGCCATATTTAACAGAAAGTCCTAGTATACCTAGGCAATAAGTCCTGGTTCGAAGAATTGGGCACTAAGTCCTGATCATGGATTGGGCACTAAGTCTAGACAAAGGGCTGGGCACCGAAGACCTGACCGGATGTTGGGCATGAAGTCCTGGTCGAGGACTGGGCAAGAAGTCATGGACGAGGGTTGGGCACCGAAGACTTGGTTCGAGGAATTGGGCACGAAGACCTGGCCGAGGGTTGGGCACCGAAGTCATGGACCTAGGGTTTGGGCATGAAGTCTTGGTCCGAGGGATTGAACAACTTAGCTGAGCGATGACTAAGGACAGAAGTAGAGACGGGTCAAGGTTCGGGCGTCTCGAGATCCAAGAGTATCGGAGGCTAAGCAAAAGTCCACCCGAACGGACTGGGTGGCAACCGTCTCCTAAAAGGAGTAGGTGAAAGGCGCGTTCTCAGGGGTGGGAACTTGCGTCGGTTCGACCTAGAGTTTTGTGGAAATCCGAAGTCAGAACCATCTCGTTAAGGCTATGATTGTGTGTATATTTGTTTTGTATTAGTATATCTTGCAGGTACCTAGAATGGAAGATAAAGCAAGCGAACAACACACAACGCGACTGGAAGGTCTTCATCCAGGTGCCCCCATTGAAGGAGGCGCCTCAATCAAAGGAGAAAAAAAACCATTCATCCAGGCGCCCCCATCAACTGGGGTGCCCCAGTCAAAGGATGCAGAATAGGTTTAGTCAAAGAAGGCAGAATAGGCTTCCATTCAGGCGCCCCCATCGATACAGGCGCCCTGGTTCAAAGCTGTATTTGCTTCTTCGAGTTTGAAGCAGAGATAAGCTTTGACTGGGTTCATTGAGGCGCCTGGGAGGTCCAGGGCACCCTGGTTAGAGGCCTTATCTGCTGTGGCGAGTTCAGCGCGGAGATAAAGTTTGACCAAGCCCATTGAGGCGCCCCGGTGATCACAGGCGCCCCAATGAAGCCTATAAAAGGTGCTTCGACCCCAAGGCTCAAGACAGAACTTCCAAGACTCATTCTAAGCTTCCCAAGTGATGACAAAGTGATAACGACGAAGCTCTGCGACCAGGAGGCTCCAGGAGGAAGTGTGCGACACTTCGGAGGTCCAGATCGGTCCAGTTTCAAATCTTGTTTGTTTGGTTTGCTTTTATTATTCTGCACATAATTTTCTATATTTTTTTTGTAATTATTGCACTGTAAGACGTGTTTCTCCACCTCCGGAAAGTCCGGAAAGGAGACCAATAGTGGACGGGCGTTCCGTACTTAGGCCTTGGATGTACTGACCCTGGGGGGTTGGGAACCAAGTAAATCCTGTGTGCAATCTATCGTTTGCTCTGTTTGTTATTTCTATTATTTTTTCCACTGCTACTAACGCTCTGTTTAGAACAAACCGAAAAGTAAGACGAGTTTCTGCAAGAAGATTTTTACAGTCGATATTCACCCCCTTCTATTGACGGCATCGGTCCTACAATTAGTATGAGATCCAGATCGCTCTTCACCGGACTAACTGCCGACGGAGCAAAGACGCCAGAAGTTGAGGGGGAGCCAATGGGTGAATCAGGTATATTTTATTTTAAAATGTCAGTTTTTAAATTTCATATTATATGCTTCACGTGCAGGGAGAGAGGGCACTATAATAATCAGTGCCCTACTAGTAAGACTCGTTTTTCACCGGCGACAAAAGATGTACCAGCACCAGGAGGCCGGAGGAACAAATATCACATCAAATGCTTCAAGTGCGAAAAATATGGACACTACAAGAATAAATGCCCGGTAAAGGTATGCAAAATTTACATTCCTAGAAATTTTCAATTTCCTGCACAATCATATGATAAGGTTGATAATTCTTCTGAAAAGTTAAATTTACTGCATAGTCAAATTAATGTCTTGCATGATCAACTAGAAAATGTAGACAGTAATAAATTATCAAAAATAAGTCTTTAATTGTCAATATCAATGAATTAATTTGTAAAATTAATTTTGAATTTCCTAAGGATAATGTTGAAATTAAATCTGACAATCTTGAAGATAATGTTGAAATTATATCTGACAATCTTTAAGATATTGTTGAAATTAAATTTGACAATCTTGAAGATAATGTTGAAATTAAATCTGACAATCTTGAAGATAATATTAAAATTAATTCTGATAATATTAATATTAATTCTGATAATATTAATATTAATTCTGACAATTTAATTCTAATATTTTTGACAATTTTGATTCTGAAAATCTTAAGGATAATACTGAAATTATTGAAGATATTTCTCAAGATAATCCTGAAATTATTGAAATTATTTCTGAGGATAAGAATGATTTTGTTGAAAATATTCTCGAGGATAAAGATAAGATTTTAGAAAATCGTAAGGATAAAATTGAAAATATTTCTGATAATTCTGAGGATAATAGAGATAAAATTCTTTTAGATTATAATTTAATTATCAAATCTTTAGATAATATTGAAGATTATTATAAAACATTAACTAGTGGCCTAAATTACTCCACCTATTTTGAGGATATTGAAGGGTGTGATTTTGAGGATGAGGAGGAGATGGAATTTTCTGAGATCAAGGCCATAGTCAATAAAAATCACAAAGATTCAAATAAAACAGAATTATTGGAAAAACTTGAAAAGATAAATAAGGAAGAAATAGTGGATGAGTCAAAAATTTTCGAAATCATGAAAATAATGAACATAAACCCACAACTATTAATTAATCATTTCAACCTTAATTATTCAAGTTTTAATTAATTCAATTAATCCTTAATTAATTCAAATTCAAATTAATTCTTAATTAATTCAATTAATCCTTAATTAATTGAAATTAATTCTTTATTAATTCAATTAATTCTTAATTAATCAAATTAATTCTTAATCCTTAATTAATTCAAACTCAAATTAATTCTTAATTAATTCAATTAATCATTAATGAATTCAAATTATAATTAATTCTTAATTAATTCAATTAATCCATACTTAATTCAAATTCTAATTAATTCTTAATTAATTCAATTAATCCTTAATGAATTCATATTCTAATTAATTCATAATTAATTCAATTAATCCTTAATTAATTTAAACACTAAATAATTCTTAATTAATTCAATTAATCCTTAATTAAGTCAAATTCTAATTAATTCAATTAATCCTTAATTAATTCAAATCCAAATTAATTCGTAATTAATTCAATTAATGCTTAATTAATTCAATTTCTAATTAATTCTTAATTAATTCAATTAATCCTTAATTAATTGAAACTCAAATTAATTCTTAATTAACTCAACTTCAATTTAAGTAATTCTTAATTAATTCAACTTTAATTAATTCTGAATTTAGATCCAAATAATTCTTAAGTAACTTAAACTTGAATTAAATAAAATCTTACCCTAACTATAACAATTAATTTAATAAAATTAAATATGTCAAAGTGGGTTGGCATATTCGCGGGTTCACACGACATGTATCAAATCGGGAATTTGATACATCTTTAGAAACTTAATTAAATATTTTGGCTTATTTGAATTATACATTAATGCCATGACACATGCATCTACTATTTCTTTAAAATTTATGTCATGTCATTCACGTTTAATTTTATGCATAAATTAGAATGGTTATAGAAAAAGATTAATTGAAACTTGATCAACCTAGTATTAGGTGGAGGTGAGACGATAGTACGTTAGGGAAGCTGTTTGGTGGAACTAGCCGAAGCTACCAATCCAAAACCTAAGCTAGTTAGACCAAAATTTATCAAGAAGTAATTTGAAAATGAATTTTCGATAAAAGGCTTTGTCAAGAAAAGGGTTGGTGATCCAATAAGGCTACAGCCAAAGAAGGCCTTGTGCCTTGCCAAGACCTGGAATCCAATTACCGAAAATCAAATTCACTTTACTATTTGATAAATTTGAATCTAACACAAGTTTCAATTAAATCTTAGATTTAACAATGAATTAAGAAAAATGATTCAAGCATCTCACAATGCACCCATAAGACAACCATGCGTGCTGTATTGAGACATCTAGAATGGGTAAGATGTTAAGGACTAATAAATTAAAAAATATTTTTCAAAATCATTTTTCAAAATTGTTAGAATATTTTTTAAAAATATATTTTCAAAATAGTGCTTCAACATAATAATGTGTTTATGGAATTCATGCTTGTTTGGTTGTTTATATATGATAAATTTTCAAAATTATATTCTTTTGAAAAATTGTTTGACCTACACAATTAGACACAAGCCTTTAGGTCAACACTAAAGTCCCCTAAGGCACTTAGATAGAGTTAAACGTGTACAGGGGGAGTGGTTTATTCTTTTAATTTTCTTTCAAAAATTGTGCTTGAAAAATCACTATCTTTTAAAATGTCTTTTAAAAAATTATCTTTGAAAAATCACTATCTTTTAAAATGGTTTTTGAAAACTGTGCTTTAAATACTATTACTTATGTTTTTCAAAAACTATACCTGACAAATTACCTTCATTTCAAAATATGTTTTGAAATTTCAAAATACATTCTAAAATTGTGCCTGTGTCTCATTTGATTTTGATAAACCCTAAAAACATAGAGGAAGGTCCACTTCATGATTTACAAGGACTCCTAGAATGTGTCAAATTTAGGGGGAGTCTGAGTCAAAAGAAGAACTTTTGAAAAGTTTTTTTGGTAATTATTTGTTTTGAAATTATTAGATAATTCCTTTGATCTGAACTAAACCCTAAAGACTTAGAGGAAGAGTCAACAAGCTTCCTAGGACTGGGTCAAGTTTAGGGGGAGGTCAAATTACAAAGAATTATTTAATATATTTTCATGCACTGCATTATTAAGTCATTTTTGAAAACATAATTTTCTTTCAAAATACTGTTTTCTAATCATATTATATCTCTATCATTGTCAAAACAGTTTTTTGGAAATAATATTTACTTGAGTTGGAGAATTTCTAGGACACATAGGAAAATATCCTTGTAGTCAACAAGATTTCCTAGGATTGTGTCAGACTGGAAAAGAAACCAAGTCAAGTAAAATATTATGTTTTTTCAAAAGTACTTATACTTCTAAAAAATTCTAATATTTTTCAAAAGTATTTATACTTCTCAAAAATTCTAATATTTTTCAAATGTACTTATACTCTTCAAAATTTTTCAAAAAGTACTTAAATTTTCAAAGATCATAATATTTTTCAAAGTACTTGCATTTTTCAAAGATCATAATATTCTTCAAAAGTACTTGCACTTTTCAAAGCTCACAGGATTCTTTCAAAAGTTATGCATTTTCCAAAAGTACAATATTTTTTTTTGAAAAGTTCCAGACATACTAGTATTTTCTCAAAAAGTGCAAAATCTCTTTCAAAATAAGAATATTTTTGTAAAGTGCAAATTTTTTTTTGCAAAATGCATAATGTGTTATAATTCCATAATCCTTTATGAGTGTGTTTGTTCAAAATTTATCATATTTCAAAATATTTCTAGCCCTTTGCTATGTGTTCAACGATTTATACTAAGTACTTTCAAATGAAAAAATTATGTTTGTTGGTGTAAGTGTTTTGGTAATTTTTGATGTATGACAAAGGGGGAGAGTGAGCTAAAGTTAGAAAATTTTCATTTTTTCCAAGGATCAATGAAAATCAAAATGTTTTTCTTCAAAAAAGGGGAGAGTGAGCTTATGTTTAGAAATGTTTTTTCCAAAAAGATCAAAACTTATTTTCAAAACATAGATCAGCTTTTCAAGGAGTATAATTTAGTCCCTTCAGCCAATCTAACTTAAGATATTGTCAAACATCAAAAAGGGGGAGATTGTTGGTGCAAGTTGCATCAGTGATGTCCTCTTCTAAGGGTTTCAATGTTTGATAATATATTTAAGTCAGTGATACATTGAACAAGGGAAGAGTGTGTCACGCCCCGAGACCCAGGAGCCGCTGTTCCAATATAAAATCGGACAGCACCTCCCCTGTCCGGCGGACAATTTACACATACACAGAACACGACCACGCAGTTTAATTGGCCTCAAGCCTCAAAATATATATAAACACGACATAAAAGCACAAGACAACTAAGTAAATCATACCTGACTGCGGACCGGTCCGACTTACGATGAAACAACCAATACAAAAACCCCTTAGGGCACACGACAACACTCCCAAGACATATACAAGTTCAATAAGTAAATATACCAATAGACACTACTAAGTACAAAACGAAACTATGCCGTCGCGATGGGTAGGGACTGGCTGCTGGGCTCTTCTGGCGACTCCAAGTATCTCAACCTGAAATAAAAATATATGGCAACGGGGTGAGTCCATAACTCAGCGAATACCCAGCAGATATGCATAGTATGTTATAATAACAATAAGCATCTACGTTAATACAGTCTCATATCAACAATATGGAAAAACTAGTACTGGAAATACTGAGGTAGATACATACCAGAATCCAGCTAACCTGAAAAGATAATAAGTACCAAGGGAATATCATTAGACATATAATCTCAAATAACAAGTCTCCAGAATATGCGATGTCAAACAAGTGCAGCAAATAAGTGCAGCAAACAATGCAAGATGCAAAGTATGCACATGGTGCAATGACATGTGTCACCCCTGACACCAGACAGATCATCGTACACCTGTCATAGGGACGTCTGAATGGGTAGGGCTCTGACAACTGTACACCCTGCCATCACTGCTCCTGAGTGATCGGGTGGACAGGATGCTGGTGGAGACTCCGCTCCGACCCCAAGCAATGGGGGAGTCAAGCTCTCATCTCCTCGTGGCTCAGTACGAGAAGGGATCCCTGCTTGCTACCACGCCCGTGCTCACCCTCCTCATAGTGGCCGAACGGAGCAATACAGGGCAAATGCACACATCTACGGTATCCACTAACCCATGAGTGGTCGTGTGTGCATGTCATGTACCGGAAGACGATTAGGCTCAACCACAAGGGAGTCGCTAATCGCCGGCATGCAACAGTGCAAGGATGATGTATGATATGCACACATACATCTCTCATGTCAAATACAAGAGATACATCCCGATATCTAAGCATACATATAGATATGACAATACCTGATACTGTATAAAACTAACCGCATAATAACTCAGGGTTAAACAACAAGTATCCAGAACAAGCATAATAACTCAGGGATAACTAACAAGTATCCAGGACAGGCATAATAACTCAGGGATAACTAACAAGTATCCAAGACATGCATAATAACTCAGGGATAACTAACAAGTATCCAGGACATGCATAATAACTCAGGGATAACTAACAAGTATCCAGGACATGCATAATAACTCAGGGATAACTAACAAGTATCCAGAACAGACATAATAACTCAGAGATAACTAACAAGTATCCAAGACATGCATAATAACTCAGGGATAACTAACAAGTATCCAGGACAGACATAATAACTCAGGGATAACTAACAAGTATCCAGGACATGCATAATAACTCCGGGATAACTAACAAGTATCCAGGACAGGCATAATAACTCAGGGCTAGCGTATAATCTTACTGCTATCTATAACCAACCATGCATAGCAATATGACAATATCTAAAAGATAAGTCAAAGGGTACCCGCCTCCAAATAGAGATACTCGTATCAGAAAAGGACCTCCCATCCGGTCATCAGCAATGATGCACTCAATCAAAGCCCTGTATCAAAGGCATAATGTTTAGCTACAATAATCTGTAATTTATAGCTAACAAGCTATCGCAAGTAATTAGGATCTTTCTAATTATCATCGTTTCATCTAATTAACCATAATTAGATGATTAAACCTTAATTATCCCAAATTTCCCCCGGTTAAATTCCAATTAGGTGTAGCACATCATTCATCAAGTTGCTAACCTCAAACATAACCAATTCATTCTAAACCACAGGAATCCAAACCGTCTTAATCACTCTTTGCCACATATTAACTCATTTCAATTTACCATATACTATTAGTCATCATCAAAGTCATACCACTTATTCACACAACCACCCTATTGTAGCTCACGACAACCACATGATAAAAGGAATCAAGACAAGCTAGAAACCTAAACCTGTTGTTCCTTCACCATCAAATCAAATCTTAGGACTAGGAATCAAAACAAGTGCCATTACCCCAGTAGAAACTCACGAAATTGAGTCCTCCAAAGGAGAATAGAATAGTCCATCTAAAAAGGCAGTAAACATTCACAAATCCAAGCTGACTGAACTATTACAATAATAGATCCATTTCTTCAACAATAAAACATTAGCATGCTTAATCAACCTCAATCTTCTCACTAAAACCAAATCAAGGTAGCAACTAAGAGGGACGATTAAATCCCAAACTACCGCAAGGTTTCCAGCCCCAAGTTTGCGCACGGACTACATTATCTCCATCCAAGCTTCCATCGATCACCCAAAAACAAAATTCTAAATCTTAAACCACATGGAACACACAACAGAATTCCTCAAAACAACTATCTCCTCATGAGCTCAACCTATAAAATTCGATTCCAAAGAAAACAAGTTGCGGCAAAGGATCAAAACCCACAAAAATCAACAATCACCTAAACTAACTAGCTAGCATCTTTCCATAGCTCAGAATTCATGATAAACTGAACGAAAACAGCAAACCAACTCAAATTCGTATAACTACCGACCAAAACTTGCCCCAATTAGAAATGCAAATCGATTACCAATATAACTCTTACCTGAGATGCGCGTCACCCCTTTCGCAGATCGGCATCGGCGATCGCGTACACAAGGACGAGAGCTCTTTGCTTGAATCAAATCGCCGAGGAATAGAAGAGAAAACGTCGGCGATGAGGAGAGGAGAACGCCAGCGACGATCGTGGCTAGGGCACGCGAGAGGGAAAGACGAGGAAGGACAGGTCGGCGCTTGCGGCTAGGGCACGGGCGAGAGGAGGCGGCGCTTGGCTTCGGCAGGGGCTAGGGCACGAGGAAGCTGTAAATAAAAGGGTCGGCCGAGAGTTTTAATACCAAAGGGGGCTTTTTGCAAAAAGGTCCCTCTACTTTCAGAAAGTCAAATCATGCCCTTAGGATAAGGGTTTTTTAGTTATTTAACCTTCCCATTTACTATAATCCCTAACTCTGCCAATATAATTTTCGAAAAATTTTATTCTACCGATTTTAATTGGCCGTGTTTTACAGAGTGAGTCAAGAAAGGTGTACCAAAGTGAAAGAAAGCCTAGTAAGCCTAGGAAATAAGTAATGGTTCGAAGAATTGGGCACTAAGTCCTGATCATAGATTGGGCACTAAGTCTTGGCAAAGGGCTGGGCACCGAAGACCTGACCGAAAGTTGGGCACGAAGTCCTGGTCGAGGACTGGGCAAGAAGTCCTGGCCGAGGGTTGTGCACTGAAGACCTGGTTCGAGAAATTGGGCACGAAGACCTGGCCGAGGGTTGGGCACCGAAGTCCTGGACCTAGGGTTTGGGCACGAAGTCTTGGTCCGAGGGATTGAGCAACCTAGCTGAGCGATGACTAAGGACAGAAGTAGAGACGGGTCAAGGTTCGAACATCTCGAGATCCGAGAGTATCAGAGGCTAAGCAAAAGTCCACCCGAACGGACTGGGTGGCAACCGTCTCTTGAAAGGAGTAGGTGAATGGCGCGTTCTCGGGGGTGGGAACTTGCGTCGGTTTGACCTAGGGTTTCATGAAAATCCGAAGTCAGAACCATCTCGTTAAGGCTAAGATTGTGTGTATTTTTTCTTTGTATTTGTATATCTTGCAGGTACCTAGAATGGAAGATAAAGCAAGCGAACAACACACAACGCGGCTGGAAGGTCTTCATCCAGGCGCCCCCATTGAAGGAGGCACCTCAATCAAAGGAGAAAAAAACCCTTTCATCCAAGCGCCCCCATCAACTGGGGCGCCCCAGTCAAAGGAAGCAGAGTAGGTTTAGTCAAAGAAGGCAGAACATGCTTCCATTCAGGCGCCCCATCGATATAGGCGCCCTGGTTCAAAGCTGTATTTACTGCAGCGAGTTCAAAGCAGAGATAAGCTTTGACTGGGTTCATTGAGGCGCCTGGGAGGTCCAGGGAGCCCTGGTCAGAGGCCTTATCTGCCGCGGCGAGTTCGGCGCGGAGATAAAGTTTGACCAAGCCCATTGAGGCGCCCCGGTGATCACAGGCGCCCCAATGAAGCCTATAAAAGGGGTTTCGACTCCAAGGCTCAAGACAGAACTTCCAAGACTCATTCTAAGCTTCCCAAGTGATGACAAAGCACTAACGACGAAGCTCTACGACCAGGAGGCTCCAGGAGGACGTGCGCGGCACTTCGGAGGTCAAGATCGGCCGAGTTTCAGATCTTGTTTGTTTGGTTTTCTTTTATTATTCTGCACTTAATTTCCTATATTTTTTATTGTAATTATTGCACTGTAAGATGGGTTTCTCCGCCTCCAGAAAGTCTGGAAAGGAGACCAATAGTGGACGAGCGTTCCCGTGCTTAAGCCTTGGATGTACTGACCCTGGGGGGTTGGGAACCAAGTAAATCCCGTGTGCAATCTGTCGTTTGCTATGTTCATTATTTCTATTGTTTTTCCACTGCTACTAACACTCTGTTTAGAACGAACTGAAAAGTAAGACGAGTTTCCACGAGAAGATTTTTACGGTCGATATTCATCCCCCCTCTATCGACGGCACCGGTCCTACATCTCTATCTCCTACGATCCTATATTTTCATCCTCCTCTCCCTTTCTTGACCGAACCACTCAAGTGGCTATCACCACGAAAGTGATTCTTCTCCGAGACGAAGTTCGCACGACGAATAAGACGTGTTCGTGTGGATACTACTAAAGACAAGGTCACTTTGATCGTGCAGAGATCCGTCGAACCAAGTTGCTGTTGAGATTGTACTAAGGGCACGCAAAAAAAGTAACAACTTTAATCGAACTTTGTATATGTCTTTCACATGGATCTCTAGAAGGGATCAAATTTTCTACTGCGTTATGTGTTTGTTTTTTGCATAAGATCCCTACAATTGTAGCCTTCTTGTAGGGCCATTGAAGAGGATGAAGGAAATCTCGTGAAACAAATTAAAACAATAATAGCAATACCAAGATTTGGTCTCAGATTAGTAATATGAGAAATTAAAAAAAAAAAGAGAGAAAAGAAATCTCGAGTAGTGTTGCACCAACTTTGAGAAATAAGAAAGCTCAAACAATAAGACTATCAAAAGGGGTGGTTGTACTGATTCTAATTAATTCAGAAAACAAAAAAAAACAAAAAAATGCTCGAAAGGTGGTTTCACAAATTTAGAGTGCCCCTGCTCTGATACTAATTGTAGGATCGTTTAGAGCGATAGATGGGGATGAATAACGCTCCTGGCTTTTTCAAAATTCAAATTTTTAGGAGTTGAAACATAGCGGAAAATAAAAGAAATAGAAAAAGATAACAACCCTAACACTTTTTCTTTTTTACTTGGTTCGGATTATGTGACATCTCCTATTCCAAGGTTCGTAATCCTTGAGCGCTTACTTTGGGCAATCCACTATCAATCCGAGAAATGATTACAATAATGTCGAAAGTTAAGTACAAGAAAAATCACAAGTATACTAGTGACTAAAAAGTAGAAGGTTGAAGCATCATTGTCAGAGCAATGTTATAGAGTTGTTGGAGCAGTCTTAGGTGTAATACACAAGAGTGAAAGTTGTCAGGAATTGAGTTCTGAAGCTTTGGGTCGAAACTGCTTTTATAGCCATGTCCCATGACCCTAGACCCCTCCCGGGCACCCCCCAAGGGGCTAACATGGAGACACCGTATCAAAATTTGATCCGCCAAGTTTTATCCATTCGCGAGTGCTTGGACCTCTCCCGACGCCTGGACTATGACGTGGGACCACCAATCGGATTGCTCCAACTCGGCTGTGCCTGATCAAGTAAAATTGGTCTAGGCGCCTGGACCTCTAGGTGTCTAGACCTTCGGCAACCTCGAGCTTCGGGCGCTCGAACTACCTCCGGTCGCCTGGAGTCTTTTTCCAAGCCTTGTTCAACTTTGTTTTTCTACATCAAAGAGTTATGAAAACAAACACAAATATATATAATATTGAAATGAAATACACTTGACAATCACAGACTGTCCAGTCCTAACTTTTTGGTTTTAACCGAAATCTTAAGTCAGATCGATACTTACTTTTCCCTCAACGGGGAACGCGTCCTCACCTACTCCTCTCAGGAGAATTTATCTTTTGCCAACCCCCAATTGGACTTTTGCTCAACCTCTGATATTGACTCCGGAACTCTCGATATCGGATCCTCGATCCGTCTCAAGTCCTGTCCGTCATCCTCGACCAGCAGGTCTTCTACCCGATCTTCCAGATCAGGACTTTGTTGCTTAGTCTTACAAACCAGGACTTCGTGTCCAACCCTCGGTCAGGTCTTAGTACCCCATTCTCCAGATCAGGTCTTCATTGCCTAACCAACACAACCAAGACTTAGTGCCCAATCTCCCGACTAGGACTTAGTGCCTAGGTCAACTAAGACTTCCCTGTATACTTAGATAAAAGCATTAGATCACAAATAACCCTTAACCTTGAATTCTTTGTCAATATCAAAATAATGTTTGATTAATACTTTTGGCACGAACATAGGGTAGGTGAAAGATTTCAAGTTTGCTCTAGAAATTTTGGAACCGGACTTTGGTTTAATTTCAGATGTGAAATATTTAATTAAATGATCTTGATCATTTAATTATACAGTTAATTAAGAGTAATTAGTTGCTACAAATGTTAGTATTTACTATATTTTGGTTATTATTTTCCAGTTCATTTATTAATGTTTCGGCCCAATTGACTATTCGTGTTCCGGAGTAGCTAAAACTAACCACGTCAACGATTGTGCATTTTATTGAGTGCTTCATCCGTGATTTGGATTTAAACATGGGGCTCTCAATCTAGACAGATTACTGAACGTAACTAAATTTAGAGGGACGCCCCCGTCTCTTCTCCTCCATTCCTTTCAATGCCGATGGACTTCGTCTACGCAGCCCTCATCGTCGCCACCACCATCGCCGCCTACTTGTCGAAATACACAGCCATCAGGACTGAGGAGCCCTTCCAGCCTACGCTTCCGATGAACAGCTTCGGCCCCGATGACATTGTGCCCTTTCTTTTGAAGTGCGTCCACATTGCCATCTTCTCGACTTACTTTGTCATCTTAGGCTTCGCCTTCTACACCTTCCTGAAAGTCACCGAGTACGTACTCGATCCCATCTGAAAGATTCCATGGACGATTCTTTGACAGTCTCTTCAATCCAAGGAAACGGAATCTGCCCTGCCAAGTAGAGTATGATGGAACTTAGTGTTTGGGCCACTGAATAAATAATATTGGTAAAATAAACAGTTTCTCCCCTACAATTTATATGATCCCGTGCTACTTGTAAGATGTTCGCATGATCTTGGATTATTTATTTTGGCTTAAAACCCATACTTTTGCTTGCTTAGGAAGCATTTAAAGGGAGGGCGCATTATTTGTTCTTTCTTTGTTCTTGTGTTGATTCTTATAATCATGAAGGGGTTGTATCAGGCTTTAACTCGATCGTGGGTGCAACCATTGACTTGTCTTCTCAGCAGCTCACAGAAAGATGCAATGGCAGCTGATGCATTGGTACGAGGAGAGCAGAGCCGAGCCGAATGGAAAAGGAAAATAAGGAGCAGGCCTCTGCGCATGAGTGTTGATCCCGATCCTCCTGAGAGCGATGAAGATAATTTTAAGTAATGGAAAATTGAACATGCGAGGACCTTGCTCGCGAGACTTGCTATGCTGCCAAGAAGTACAAGGAAAGGGAGCATCTGTAAGCAAGCAAGCCATGAGGATCTCCGGCACGCGCAACTACTCCGATACTCAAGTTAGCACAAGAAAGTGAAGCTTAGTGGTCACAAAAAATGATGCAGAAACTTAAAAACGCATATCTACTCCACGGAGAAGAGACTCCTATTTATAACTCCTCTAATAACTTCCACATTAATGAAGTGTTGTGTCAAATAAATGCACATGTTTAATCGTTGTATTTCAAAGATAAGGAGCGTTCTTATCAACGGCAGGTATATAATGATAATCGTATCTATACAGTGTCTTTATGCCCAAATTCCTCATCACGTGCTTTGATATCCTTATTATGGGTCTCGTTCCTCATATGGGCATGCAGACCCACAAGTCTATCGGGCTTCATAGGATGGCCTTTTGGCCCGATGACCCAATTTATTGGCCCTGGTTCATCTAAAGGATTTGAGGGATTCCAACTTCGGGGGAGATTTGATCAGCATTATTAGGGCGAAGCTAGGAGAATGTGTTGTGATCTTTATCAAGTTGATCCGATCGGAACTCATCTATTTGACTTCATGCGGTTGCACTCTAATGTAATGATGCATTGTTGGTGCCCAGTCGGAGAGGTTCCTTGTTGAGGTATGGTCGGCCAATCTGACCAGACCCAAGTGAGGTGTCGCATGGAATCATTATCTCAATTGATCGTCTATGACCTTGAAATGTCTTGTCAGACAGTGATATTAACTTTCTTCCCTAATCGAGGGACCCACATTATTCCCCACATCAAGTGCCACTGACAAGTTCAATATCAAATCTGTATGAAACGCTCTTCTTCTTGGATCTCTAATTTCCTGAAGGTCCATGATCCAATTAACCACCAATGTGGATAGTCTTTGTTGGAGGAAATGCTCCTTTTCGGAGAAGTTATAACAAATTGAAATTACTAAAATAACTTCAACTTATCTGTTGAGTGGCCCGTGCTGCTTTTTCCCAAACTGTAGTCTCCCGAGCAGTGTTTCCCGAGCTCCCGACCAGGGTCGTGAGCTCCCGAACAGAGTTTCCCGAGCCCCCGAGTGAAGCTCCCAAGTGAGTTTCCCGAGCTCCCGAGTGAGTTTCCCGAGCTCCCAATGAAGCTCCCGAGCGAGTCTCCCGACCCGACCAGCGTCTCCCGAACACTCGAGTGGAATTCCCGAGCTGGAATTCCCGAGTGGAGTCTCCCGACTAGGATCTCCCGAGTAGTGGTCGGACATCTCCCGACCGACCAGGAATTTGCTGAGGCCTGCGCAGCGCAGTTTCCTTGAAACAGATTCGTCCTCCTCCGGTGGTGCTTCAAGGCTCAGATGGACTTCTGTCTCTCAAGATACAACAGCAGACCATGGGCACAACGGAGCACTCGTTGCTCGTGGCAAACTGAGGAAGTACTTGACTGCTATCAGTGGAGGTCGGGAACGAGGTGGAGTGGAGGAGAATCTCTCTGTATTGTCTGTGTCTTTTGCTCTCGGTCGGACAACCCCTTTATATAGGCTCCAACCCCCGCAGTATTCAACGACGAATTAATCATCATTTACTATCATTTACCCCACCAGATCCAAACGTCTGGGGGTTACCGATCTTGCATTAATCAAAATTAATGCATCAGTTACATTTGAGCAAAAATCAATTTGGCAAAACGTTGGTTCATCTTCTTGGACAAATTTTTCCCCAACCGGTCAGACATTCGACGCGCGCAGGTCGGTCACGCACACGAGTTCACTTGGTTCAGTACAAATCCGGGCCCTAGATTTGCACCCCGCCTGCGCACCCACCCTTGAGAAAGAGTCTCTCCCCTAGCATTTGTTCACAACTACCATACTTGTGAAACAATATAAACCAACCATTTTGCCTTAAAACTCCCATTGTGGGACTAATGCCCCACTCATAAGGGAGTCTATTTATTCTCCACCTCACTTTCTACTCACTAGAAAATCCCAATGTGAGACTAAAGTCCCACCACCTCCCTTTCCATTTACATGATATCCAACAATCCCCAACATGAATGGAAACATGGTGATAGCATTCAACAGTTGAGTCGTGTATAGAATAGGTAGATTTCACCCTTTGAACCTTCTCTTGTGAAGATCTGTTTACTTCCTGGCTGACAGTAGACATGATGTCCTTGAACTGTGCTGCCGTTTATGTAAGCATTGACACATCTCACCCAGGACTCTCCCTGATACACCTTAGTTCTCATGAGTATGTTCGTTCTTGGCCATGAACACGCCTGATTCTACGAGAAGTTCTATGAAATTAATTGTGCTTCCAATTCTCTTCGAAGCGGCCCCACTTCTTTCTCACATAGGTGATCTCTTTAGAGTTTTCCACATAACTCTATTGAATCATTAAAAGTTGTATGCTTAACCTCCATCCTTCACTATTTTAAAGGATCACTCCTTTATAGTGAACAACTTTTATCAGTGCAGTTAGGTTGTCCCTTTGAACCTAGTTCTTGGGATCTCCAGTCTGCATAGGTTAGGTTTCCTTTGCACCAACATTTTCTATCGGCATCAAACCCATCCTTCTTGATGATCTTGCAACTAACTCTCGATTTAACCCTTTGGTTAGCGGATCCGCTAAGTTATCCTTTGACTTCACATAGTCAACAGTGATAACTCCAGTTGAAAGTAGTTGTCTAATAGTATTGTGTCTCTGATGTATATGTCTAGACTTACCATTATACAGATGGCTTTGTGCCCAGCAAATTGCAGATTGACTATCACAATGTATGCAGATTGCTGGCACGGGTTTCGACCATCTCGGTACATCTTCTAAGAATTGCCGTAGTCATTCAGTCTCTTCACCACATTTGTCAAGAGCTACAAACTCAGACTCCATCGTGGATCTGGTTATTACGATTTGCTTAGAAGATTTCCATGAAATGGCTGCACTTCCCAAAGTGAACACATAACCACTCGAAGACTTCGAGTCTTTTATGTCAGATATCCAACTCGCATCGCTGTATCCTTCGATAACAGCAGGATACTCATATAGTGCAGTCCATTTCCACGAGTATATCTCAAGTACCTCAGTACTCTTGTTATCCCTTTCCAGTGCTCAACATCGGGATTACTCGTGTATCTACTCAGTTTGATTACTGCATAGGCTATGTCTAGTCTTGTATAATTCATCAAGTACCTCAAACTTCGAATATACCTGAGAGATACTTTCTCCTCGATTTTTCGATAGATGTTGGCTCGTATCTATCGGCGTTTGTGCCAACGCAGTATCACCATTGGTGAATTTCTCAAGAATCTTGTCCACATAATAAGACTGACTAAGAACAAGTCCTTTAGTTGTTCTAAGAATTTTGATTCCTAGAATCACATCATCTAGGCCCATGTCTTTCATGTCAAATCTTGAGTTCAACATGTCTTTCGTGGGTTTGATTATCTTATCATTACTCTCAATGATAAGTATGTCATCTACATATAAGCACAAGATAACAAAGTCATCTTCTGTAGCTTTCGTGTAGACACATTTATCACATTCATTAATTTTGAATCCACCTTCTCGCATGTCATTATCAAATTTCTCATGCCATTGCTTTGGAGCATGTTTCAAACCGTATAAAGACTTCACCAATTTGCAAACCTGGTTATTCTGTCTTGGCATAGAAAACCCCTCAGGTTGCTCCATATAAATTTTCTCTTCTAAATCTCTGTTTAGAAAGGTCGTCTTTACATCCATCTGATGTATTTCCAAGTTCCATAGAGCAGCAATAGTCAACAACACTCTAATGGACTTTATTCTCGACACAGGAGAATATGTATCAAAGTAATCAAGGCCTTCTCGTTATCGGTAACCTTTAATTACCAATCTGGCCTTATACTAGTCAATTATGCCATCTGATTTTATCTTTTTCTTGAAGATCCACTTGTAACCTAATGGTTTACTCCCCGGAGGAAGGTCCACAAGTTCCCAAGTGTGATTTTCCAAGATAGATTTATCTCAGATGCAATTGCCTCTTTCTAGTGAGGTCCCTCAGAAGAGTTTACAGTTTCTGAGTAGCTTTGGGGCTCACCTTCCAGTATGAAAGTGATAAAATCTTATCCATAAGATTTTTCCACCCGAACTCTCTTACTCCGCCGAGGCGCAACCTCAACTGGTTCATCTTCCTCTTCTTCTTCCTCTGATATTTCCTTCACCCGTTTTGAGGAGCTAACATCCTCTCGGGTCTTATATGGAAATATATGCTCGAAGAATGAGGCATTTCTTGATTCTATTATCGAGTTCTTGTGTATATCCGGTAATTGTGACTCATAAACACAAAACCAATATGCACTGCTGTTATGTGCATATCCGATAAATATGCAATCAACAATTTTTGGTCCTATCTTCATCCTCTTCGGATCAGGCACCAAAACTTTGGCAAGACACCCCCACACTTGTAAGTATTTGTAGGATGGTCGTCTTCCATTCCACAACTCATAAGGGCTCTTATCTATTTTCTTTCGAGGACCTTATTTAAAAGGTAATTAACTTAACACAGCTTCCCACCACATGAAGTATGACAGTCCAGAGCTCAATAGAAGAGCATTCATCATCTCCTTAAGAGTTCGATTCTTTCTCTCAGCAACTTCATTTTGCTGAGGGGTATATGGAGCTGTTGTTTCGTGTCTGATCCCATGTTCAGCACACAACTCAGCGAATGGTGATACATATTCACCACCTCAGTCACTTCGAACCACCTTAATTTTCTTATTAAGTTGGTTTTCAACCTCATTCTTATAGAGAACGAATTTCTTTATAGCTTCATCCTTGCTTTTGAGAAGATACACATAGCAGTACTTTGTGTTATCATCAACAAAAGTGATGAAGTACCGGTTCCCACCACGTGTCGGTGTACCTTTAAGGTCACATACGTCAGTGTGAATTAAGCCGAGTGGTTCATTGCTTCTTTCTACATGTTGAAAGGATGACCTTGTCAACTTCGCTTCAACACAAGTTTCACACTTGTGTTTCGGGTCAAGGTGGAATGTGTAAGACCGTTTGTCGTACGCTTGAGGGGGGTGAATAGCACTTTTTCACGGATCTTGATCTCTACAGAGTTAAGGCAGCGGAAATAATATGCAAATGAAATTAAACAATGCTAACAAACTAGGTTTACTTGGTATCCACCCCGGTCGGGTGACTAATCCAAGAATCCGTCGGTGGATCACTCCCCGGATAACCTCCGGCTATCACGTGTCGCTCCTTGTGGGTGGAGAAACCTCACCATAACACCTCAGACGCTCTGTGAACACAATAGACTACTAACCGTCTTTATCCAAGCAGGTTTCGTCAAGAAACCCAGCCACCACGAAGTCCTCTTTAAATAGGACTCGGGGCTGATTTCTCGCTACCAGTCGACTGCCCCCAGGGCAGTCGACTGGTGCCAGCCAAATTCGACCGTTGACAGCCCCAACGTTCGAATTCTGCCAGCTCACCAGCCGCTACCAGTCGACTGCCAAAATGACAGTCGACTCCCAGGGTCCAGAACCTACTGTGAGTTTCTGTTTGCGCTGGCAGTCGACTGTTATAACATCAGTCGACTGCCCAGCCTCTACAAACACTCTTCCTCACTCCCTCGTCAACATGTGCCTTCAAGCATTCTCCCTTGGCTTGCTCCTTGAAGTCCTCTTCCACCAGCTATCGTCCCTCGGATGCGCACGCAAGTCCTCGACCTGCCTCCATGCTACCCTTCACGTGTGCCCTTTGAAGTCCACTTCTCAGCTTGCCTTTGGAGTCATCTTCCCTCGGCTCTTGTCTCTTGCCTTAGCTGACTCTTCACTAGCAGCCTTGACTATTGTCTTCGCGCCCTCTTCATCTTCGGCCCTCGTCCCTCGGATGCACACAAGCCTCCATCTTGTCTCCATGTCATCCTTCACGTACGCCTCGAAGTCCACGCCCCTTGGCTCATCATCCCTGCTATATCAGGTCCCTCGGGTGCACACAAGCCTCCAGCTTGTCTCCATGCAACCCTTCACCATACCGAAGCCGTCCAGCCAAGTCAATATGTGTAAACTTGTACAACCTGCACACTCACATACACATATTAGTACACAAGAGAAAGTCTAACTTAAACCCTTTGCCCAAACATCAAAACACATGATCACTCCGGATCACAGATTGCCTCAACAATCTCTCCCTTTTTGATGTTTGGTAATATATTTAAGTTAGGGAAAACAAAGAGTAATAGATAGCAAAAACAATGCTAAATAAATGCATATGCAATGCATACATGGATCCTATCCCAAGGCATCCCACACCTAACCCTCCAAGTTAAGAATTTTTACCAAACCGGACTTTTTAAGGCTTCTCCCAAGCTCCCCCTGCATTGGACTTACAAAGGCTTTTTAAGAACCTCTCCAAGGTTCCCCTTACGCCAACAATGGAGCAATCATGCTCCCCCTTAATCTTAGCTCCCCTAAACCTAGGGTTTCTAGCAAAGGTGTGTTTGGTTTCCCAACTTAAACCCAACACTTCTCCCCCTTTGCCTAACATCAAAAGAACCTAACAATATCCCAATCATTGGTTCTTTTAGTCCCTAATGACCATAAACAATGTGTACTAGCCCCCCACACATTTGTCTTGTATCATTTGTACAACAACCCAGCTGCTGATACAAAAATCAGCCCTGACCAGTCGACTGCCAAAATGGCAGTCGACTGATACTCTGAAAGTCTGAAATTTCAGCATTTCTGACGAAATTCAGAAATGCGCCAAAAAATCCACAAATCTCCAAAAAATCCCAAATTTTGTGGAGAGGTTTATGGTACCCATATCTACTTGGAAAAATATATTCCAAAATATATCTATCACCATTCCCATGTTTGACATAAAAACCCAAAACTAGCCAAAAACTTCAATCAAACCTTGACCTAAAGTCCTAGTTTTGGTTTCCTCTTGATGTCTTTGCCCATGCCACCCCACAATGCATCCCTAGCAGTGATTTACATGGCAATTACACATCAAAAACCAATCTTCATGCTATATGACCCCAAAGTCATATTTCCATGCATGAAACCCAAAACACCGTGTCAAACCCCAAGAATTGAGACTCAAGTCCGTCTCCAATTCTTTTGGCACACTCCATGGTCCATCTAGACCTCTAGGGGCACCCCCTCCCAAGGTCCATTCACCATATATCCCAAAGGCTCCTAGAGCTCCCCCTTGAGCTCTTAGCCCTAGCCACCTCCCTTGGTGACTCAACCACAACTAGGCCACACCGGTGTACCTCCAGTGACTCTTGGCCTACAAACTCAACCCTCTTAACCTTAGACACCTTGTCCTTGGTTAAGTCATTTCTTTTTCCTTTAAATGGCACCCCCTTGCCATTTTTTGACTCCCCCTTCTTGCGATGATCACATGCTACCCTAGCATATTTCATTCCATTGGCATGAGAGTTCTTAGATCGGTATCCCAACCCCGATCTATCATTGGTACGGTTTAAACCACCCAACACCATATCTAGACCTTTAGAAACCTTGAATCTTTCTAAGTGTTGGATCGAGAGAAACGATAGAGGGGGGGTGAATATCGTTAATCGCTTTTCGAATGAAAACTAGAGCAAGTACGCAGCGGAATAAAAACAATCGCGAACACAGGTGGTTTTACTTGGTTCGGAGCCTAGGTCGACTCCTACTCCAAGGCCCACGGTCGTTGACCGTTTTCTGCGGGCAATTCTATAAGTGCGCAAAATATTTACAGAGAAATATTACAAAAGCAGTATAGTAAACTTAAAAGTAACTCTTCTTTTACCGACGTCCGATGTAGATTGAATTTTCGGAGCAACGGGACGTCGTCGGCGCTTGAGTCTCGTGTTGGGAGGTTTCCGCAGCAGAGCGCGGGAGCAAAAGAGCGTGATTGCGTTGAATGAATTGTTGTTCGAAGCCTTGGGGTCGAGGGCCTATTTATAGCCCCTGGGGGCACCCGAGACGTCGAGGGCGCCCCCCACGTGTCAGCCGATCCGCTTCCGTCTCGGTCAACTTTGATCCCTTAAAACTCGGGATCAGGCTTTGACGGGGGCGCCCTGAATGCTGGGGGCGCCCGGGTTGACCGGGTCTCTTCTTATCCGTTGGCTTCGATGGGATCTGCTTCGTTAGCTTCACTTGGGGGTGCTTGGACCATCCGAGGTGCCCGGGAGCAGCGGGGGCGCCCCGCCCATGAGTTGCAGACGCAGTTCCTTTGCTTCAACTATTTGTGTTCACCTTGGGGGCGCCCGGGACACTCCGAGCGCCCTACTCAGCCTTTGCCTCACTCCTTTGAGGCTCTCTGAGCTGCAGACACTCGTTCCTTTGGTCATGCATCCAGGGTTAGTCCAAAACAACATAAAACAATAAGATGTTAGTTTATACAGACTTACCTGTCTTGGTTCTGACTTTGGGTCTCCAAAATGGAACCCTAGGTCGAACCGACGCCTACTGTTCCCTCGACGGGGAACGCGTCCTCACCTACTCCTCTCGGGAGAATGTACCTGATGCCAACCGGCTCCTCCGGTTAGACTTTTGCCTAGCGGTCCTTCGCCAGGTCTTGGATACCAAGCTGTCCTTCGCCCGGTGCCTAGCATTCCTTCGCTAGGTTTTCAGTCCCAAGCTGTCATTCGCCTGGTGCCTAGCAGTCCTTCGCTAGGGCTTCAGTACTGTGGCATTCCTTCGCCAATGCCTAGCAGTCCTTTGCTAGGACTTTTTACCCTGGAATTCCTTTGCCAGTGCCTAGTAGTCCTTCGCTAGGACTTTTTACCCTGGACACTTGAGTAGCTTGTTAGATAACAAATAAGACTTAACTTTTGAACCCTTTTGCCATTATCAAAACCCAGGTTCGACTTGGGTGCTTTCTGCACCAACAATCTCCCCCTTTTTGATTTATGGCAACCCTGGTTCAAAAGGTTAAGTTAATCAGAGCAAGTAAAAATTAAATTTTGTTCCCTCCCCTAGAAGGAATCTCCCCCTAGATTTTTTTCAAAACTTCGTGGGGTTTTTGAAAATAAATTCTAAGTTTAAGGATGGATTTTTACTTAGAATAATTTTCAACAGAAAATAATTTTGGTTGTCTATTTTGGAGAACTTGTAGAATATTTTAAGTTTAAATACTTAGAAAACTTAAGAAGGATTCTGAAAAACTTAAGTTTGAGTACTAAGGAAAATTTTGACGTCTTAAGTTTGAGGTACCAAAAGAAGTTTTGAAAACTTTAAGTTTTAAAGTACTTAGTGAAATTTGAAAAAACTTAAGTACTTAGGAGTACTTTAGGGAAGTTTTGAAACACTTAAGTACTTAGAAAAGTTTTGAAAAACTTAAGTACTTAGAAAAGTTTTAAAAAACTTAAGTACTTTAGAAAACTTTAGTGCTTAGACAACTTTAGTACTTAGACAAGTTTTGAAAAACTTACGTACTTAGGAAAGGTTTAGTACTTTTGAAAAATTTAGTACTTTTGAAAAACTTAGTATTTTTGAAAAATTTAGTACTTTTGATAAATTTAATTAAGTACTTTTTGAATAAAGGATAGAGTTTCAAATTGAGAGTTAAAGAAATTCTTAAAAAAATTTAAACTCTCTCCTTTCCTATCTCTCCCCCTTTGCCATATATCAAACACAAATAAATATAGCAGAAACAGAATAATTAAATTGCATAAAGGAAAATAACTTGCATGATTTTGCTGTACTGAACCAATTCATGATGAGAATTAAACCAAATCAGTTTCATTTTCCTCTTTTAGGGATCTGTCTAACCCAATTAGCTACTTACTAACTGTTATAAACAGTAGTTTTTGCTAGAGTTAGTCAAGTTAAGTGTTCTGTTCAAGTTAGATTTTCTAAACTTGACACTTAACTTGATTACTATGTAAGTTGTTTTAGTGCCCCAACTACTGCAGATGTGCTGACTTAAAACATCTTGAATTAAGGCAAAGACCTAAGCATCTCAACCCTTTCTAAGTTATCAATTAAAAGTACCCTAAGGAGCTTGTGAGATGCTGGCTTCTAAATCTACAGGTGCATGCAGTTCTAGGGTTAGGTCCTAGGCTAAGTCCATTTTCGAAAAAACCCTACTTTTGAAAGGGGTAGTTTTGAAAATAAAACTAAGTCGAAAATTTTATTTTTCAAACCTTTTCAAAACTAAATAAAAGCTGATTTTGAAAGCATTTAAACACTGCTTTAAAACTGATTTGAGTAAGAAAACCAATAGTAGACTCAACCTATTCTACCAAGCATAGTAAAGATCAGATACTCAAGTCAAATAAGTAGTCAAACAAAATAGGTTAGCTGGTCAAACAGAGGTCCAGTAGAGTCAAACATGAGTCAAGTTTAGTTACTTAGTACAATGCTGAAAATGGTCTAACTATGAAGAAGGGCCAGGGTGGTCAGATGAGCCAGGTTACCATGATCGAAATAGTGCCATCATCTCGTGATACTGTGCGTCTCTGGCCTCCCTCTCAGCTCTAAGGGCGCTCATATACCCAGTGTAGTAGCCCAGATTTGTCTCCATATCTTCAGCATGATTTGCCTCCACTTCCTCTCGGAGGCTCTGGACATGTGTCTCCAGCCGTGTCACTCTCTCGTAGAGTGTCGGTGGAGGGGGCTCATCTATGTGTGCTCGGACCTCTGCTGCCAGATTTGCAAAGTCAACGTCTACCTCTTCGTCTGAGTCAATCTGCGCTCCGGCTCGCTGTCGTCTCCAAGTCAAAACCCCAGTGGCCGATACATCTATACCAGCTAAAGAGAAGTTCCTAAATTCTATCTCGTCAAAATTGGTCATCTCGGTTATTTCACCTATGGTAATGTCATGACCGTCGTGATGAAGGATGGAGGTGATGATGTGGCAGAAGGGAGTGCGTACCCGACCCTGAGTCGTGACACTGGAGGCATGTAAGATATCGTGGAACATGTAAAGGCCAATGTCAATGTCTAGATGATGGATCAGGGATACAGAAGGAAAGTATGGAAGGGTCGCATGGTCGCGACATCCCTAGTGGATAGTGGTAAGATGCATCGGACCAGAACTCTGTACAGGGCGTAGTCCTGGACCTGAAGGTCAACGGACTGGAATCGTCTATCTGCGGGGAGTCTAGCTTCCCTATAGAAATAGGAGTGGAGAGTGTCTAGAGTAATGTGAGAGTCCAAGGAATCGATTTAGCAAGGTAGGGGTGATCGACAAGGGTATCCCTTGAACAGTAGTGTTAAACATGAGATCATTCTATCTAACTATGTTATTATAGAATTCGGCACATAAAGATGTATTAATCGAATGAGTGCAGAATACTAGATTATCTAGTTGATAAAAGTTTATGACATTCATGGCTAAAGGACAAGATTGGGCAAAGAAATATCTATTGAGATAGCTAGTTTTGATAGGCTTGTAAGTCGTTCGAGCGAACTTATTACACAGTTCTAGAGTTGGGAACCTAAGGTCGGGACTCGGTTCGGTACCAGGGTTCGCTTGGTTTGCTCGGCGTTTTCTAAGTTGAGAGACATGCATTTATAAGAAATGAATTAAGAAAATAATTCTAAATGCAAAAGGAATTAGGAAAGTAATTCTAAATGCATAAAACAAATCATATGGGGAGGCATGGTTGCGATTGAAGAAGCACAAGTGTCACTTGATCTTCTTGGAAGGAAGGAAGGGAGGAAGGAGGATGGTTTTTGGTGTGGGATGAAGAGGGGGTTCGGATGCCTTTTTAGAGGCAGGTTTTTGGGGGCGCCCGGGAGCTCCCAGGCGCCCGGGACAGTGGTCTTTGCCATGGCAGAGACTGGGGCTAGTTAGGGGTGCCCGGAGTGGCCCGGGCGCCCTGGTCAGGCTGATTTTGCAGCTTTTGCTACATTGACTGCGATGGGGGCGCCCGCGTGGTTCCGGGCGCCCTGACCAAGGGATTAAAGGCAACTTTTGCCTTGAGAGAAGATAGAATCATTGAGGGGGGGCGCCCGTGGAGTCACGGGCGCCCGGAGTGTATAGGAAGTGACAAATTTGATGTCTTGTCATTGTTTGACCATGGTTTAGTTGGGTTGACCATGGTTTGACTACTTTGACTATGGTTTGACTATGTTAACCATGGTTTGACCATGTTGACCATGGTTTGACTGCGTTGACCATGTTTTGACTACATTCTGAACTACAGGATTAAACTATAATATAGGTATTAAAGGAATTACAATTGAGTTTAATTCTACTATCTCACCCAATCTAGGGTTTTCAATCACGTTGGCCTTATAGGATTTGTGAGACAGGTTTTGGTAGATAGAATTTTGAAAAACATGATTTATTTTGAAAAACTTAAATTAATTTTCAAAACAATTGAATTTATTTTAAAAAGAGTGTTTAAGTCTATAAGTAACTGAAAATTTGTGTTAGATTTGAATTTGACAAAGAATAATTTGAATTTGAATTTCAAAAATTGGCTTCCAGGTCTTGGCGAGGCACTAGGCCTTCTTTGGCCATAGCCTTATTGGATCATCAACCCTTTCCTGACAAAGCCTTTTAATGAAATTTCATTTTCAAAATTAATCTTTGAAAAATTCTGATCTAACTAGTTTGGGTCTTGGATCGGTAGCTTCGGCTAGTTTCACCAGTCTAAAGAGACCAAGTATACTTGACCTTATTAGAATTGGTTTCCCTAATGTACTATCATCTCACCTCCACCCAATACTATGTTGTCAAGTTTCAGTTAAGTTTGTTCAGTCCTTAAACTAACCATTCCTAAGTCTAAGCATCGTAAATTGCAGAAATTAAACAAACAATCAAACAAGCAAATTGCAAGCAAGTATTGAATTTTATCTAATAATGAATATTGTTTTCAGTTTGGCTCCCCCTGGACTAAAGCCACGATAATGGTTAGGCAAGATGTGAATCTTGTCCTTGGGGATCCAATATTGATTTGATCCAGTTTATTTGTTCAGATACAGTTTAGGTACCCATGCATGAACTTTATTTCTGGACTAATTCAGTACAGCAAAATAGGATCTTTGTCTAGATTTGGTTCTATAGCCTAGTCCAGATCGATTTAGAACCGACTTATGTTTTCCAAGAATTATGTCAAGACCCTTGGAACCAGAAGTGAATTGTTCTAAAGCTGACCTTAGATCCTTAACCTGAGTTTTCAGGGAGGAGTTCTCTTTCTCAAGTTTTTCAACTTGAGTAGAGGTTCCTTCTTGAACCTTCTCGGTTAAGGGCCTAGAGTCAGCTCCCTCTTTCAGGAGTTTTATTTCCTGTCGGAGAGATTCGACTCAGAGTTTAGCTTTCGCCAAATCTCGAGAAAGATAAGATATTAATTCATTTAATTGACTTCTAGTAAATCCACTTACCTTGATTTTGCCATCCTCTGAAAAGGTCAGTCTGCCGTTGTCCTGTTCTGATTCTGACTCGGTCTCGACTTTTTCTGAGGCGGTTAGTGCTAGTAGGTTCGACTGCGGGACCTCTTCTTCTTCGGAGGAGGAGGACTCGTCCCACGTTGCTTGAAGTGCCTTCTTCCTTCTATTCTTCTTGGTTTCCTTTAGGTTCAGACACTCCGTCTTGTAGTGACCCTTCTTCTTGCACTCGTAGCAGGTCACGTTGGGCCTGTTCTTTTCGTTTGCGGGTTCAGCTGGTTCATCCCTTCTTCGGCTGACTTTCCGTTTATTGGTTTAGTTCTTCAATTCTTTGTAGTAGTTTCGGGCCAGTCGGACCAGCTTAAGTCGATCTCCTTCTTCGTCTTCTGAGTCTGAGTCTGAGTTAGACTCGGGTTCAGGTTGAGGCTTCTTCTTAGTTGTCCTTCCAGTTTTACCTGCAATAAAGGCAATACCTTTCTTGGCCAGATTGCAGTTAGTCTGTTCATGCAATTCTAATTCAAAGAACAATTCATCTAATTTTATTTTCGAAAGATCCCTTGAAACCTTGTATGCATCTACCATAGATGCCCACAAGGTGTTTCTCGGGAAAGCATTTAAAGCATACCTTATTAGGTCACGATTTTCTACCTTGTGACTAATGGTGTGTAGACCATTCATTAGTTCTTGAATTTAGGCGTGAAGCTGAGCTGCTGTTTCGTTGTCGGTCATTTTGATGGTATACAGCTTGTTCAGGAGTAGATCTCTCTTGCTGATCTGAGTGTCTGATGTTCCTTCGTGCAGCTCGATCAATTTTTCCCACAGCTCCTTGGCACTGTTGAAAGGGCCCACCCGGTTCAGCTCCTTGTTAAGCCGCATTGAAGGGTCTGGGTCGCCTTTGCATCCGCTTCAATTTTCCATTTCAGAGTGGTGTCCCACTCTGTGTAGCTTTGAGGTACTCCTTCAGCATTTCTCGGAATCTCTAGTGCGGACTAGATGATTATCCACATGTCCACCTGAGTTATCAGGTGGACCTCCATTCTGCTCTTCCAGTAGGAGAAGTCTTCTCCACTGAAGAGAGGTGGTCTTGCGGTGCTGAAGCCTTCTTGCATGGCCATTTTATCTGAAATGAAAACTAGATACAAAAAAAAATCCCAAGACTTGGTCTTGGATTAGTAGTGCGGGAAAAAAAATATTTGTTGAGGGGTGTTGCACCAGCCTCGATCAACGAGAGGAAATTCGAACGAAAAAGAAATATTAGAAGAATTTCGAATGAAAAAGAAATATTAGAAGAATTTCGAACAAAAAAATATTAAAAAAAAAATTTAAACAAATCCGAAAAATTTTCAAACTGGTGGTTGCACCAAATTTGAATTTCCCCGCTCTGATACCACTTGTTGGATCGAGAGAAACGATGAGGGGGGGTGAATATCGTTAAACGCTTTTCGGATGAAAACTAGAGCAAGTACGCAGCGGAATAAAAACAATCGCGAACACAGGTGGTTTTACTTGGTTCGGAGCCTAGGTCGACTCCTACTCCGATGCCCACGGTCGTTGACCGTTTTCTACAGGCAATTCTACAAGTGCGCAAAACGTTTACAGAGAGATATTACAAAAGCAGTATAGTAAACTTAAAAGTAACTCTTCTTTTACCGACGTCCGATGTAGATTGAATTTTCGGAGCAACGAGACGTCGTCGGCGCTTGAGTCTCGAGTCGGGAGGTTTCCGGAGAAGAGCGCGGGAGCAGAAGAGCGTGATTGCGTTGAATGAATTGTTGATCGAAGCCTTGGGGTCGAGGGCCTATTTATAGCCCCTGGGGGCGCCCGGGACGTCGGGGGCGCCCCCCCCCCCCACGTGTCAGCCGATCCGCTTCCGTCTCGGTCAGCTCTGATCCCTTAAAACTCGGGATCAGGCTTTGACGGGGGCGCCCTGAACGCTGGGGGCGCCCGGGTTGACCGGGTCTCTTTTTATCCGTTGGCTTCGATAGGATCTGCTTCGTTAGCTTCACCTAGGGGCGCCCGGAACATCCGGGGTGCCCGGGAGCAGCGGGGGCGCCCGGGAGCACGGGGGCGCCCCGCCCATGAGCTGCAGACGCAGTTCCTTTGCTTCAACTGTTTGTGTTCACCTTGGGGGCGCCCGGGACACTCCGGGCGCCCTACTTAGCCTTTGCCTCACTCCTTTGAGGCTCTCTGAGCTGCAGACACGCGTTCCTTTGGTCCTGCATCCAGGGTTAGTCCAAAACAACATAAAACAATAAGATAATAGTTTATACAGCCTTAGCTATCTTGGTTCTGACTTTGGGTCTCCAAAATGGAACCCTAGGTCGAACCGACGCCTGCTGTTCCCTCGACGGGGAACGCATCCTCACCTACTCCTCTCAGGAGAATGTACCTGATGCCAACCGGCTCCTCCGGTTGGACTTTTGCCTAGCGGTCCTTCGCCAGGTCTTGGATACCAAGCTGTCCTTCGCCCGGTGCCTAGCATTCCTTCGCTAGGTCTTCAGTCCCAAGTTGTCCTTCGCCTGGTGCCTAGCAGTCCTTCGCTAGGGCTTCAGTACTCTGGCATTTCTTTGCCAGTGCCTAGCAGTCCTTCGCTAGGACTTTTTACCCTGGCATTCCTTCGCCAGTGCTTAGCAGTCCTTCACTAGGACTTTTTACCCTGGCATTCCTTCGCCAGTGCCTAGCAGTCCTTCGCTAGGACTTTTTACCCTGCACACTTGAGTAGCATGTTAGATAACAAATAAGACTTAACTTTTGAACCCTTTTTCCATTATCAAAACCCAGGTTCGATTTGGGTGCTTTCTGCACCAACACTAAGGTCTTTTCCAATTTATCAAGCCTTGCCCTCAAGGCTTGATTTTCCCTTTCTAGACCTTTAACCTTAGAGTCCATAGGTCCACTTTGAACATCCTTAGACCTACCCTCCTTTCTAGGCACATTCCTTCCCTTCTTGGGATTAGTGCCTTGATCCTTAGGTACAAAGGTCCTATATTTACCATAATGCATGTTTTTCCTAGGGTTTAGATCTACCTTGTTATCCCTAGTCTTATCATTATATCTAAATCCAAAGTTGTGCACAAGTAGACAATTTTCATTAATCCTAGCATACATGGATAAATGATTAATTCTATTTGTATTATGCATAGAGGAACTCAAAATAGAATTACATTTTAAACTAGGGTTAGGAATTACCTCCCTTACCCTTGATGTTCCTCCTTGTTGTGGGCTTTTTCTTCTCTTTCGTTCTTCTTTCTCACATCTCCTCAAATGTCCCAATTTCTTTAACTCCCCTTTTCTTGGACACTTGGTGTGGTAATGCCCAAGTTCTCCACATGTGAAACATCGAATTCTCTTCTTCTTCTCTTGGGCTTCTTCACTCCTACAACCTTGTTAGAATTTAAATGAATTGACATAGGTTTAGGTTTTACCTCCTTTTTACCTTTCGGGCACTTATCCTTGTAGTGCCCCTTTTCGTTGCAACCAATGCATGATGTGCTCTTTCGATTTAGCTTTGGTGGAGGTAGAATCTTCTTCTTGCTCTTGTATGGATGAGGGTCTCTCCTCCCCCTCAATCCTTGAAGTTGATGCTTCCTCCTCTTCTCTTGAGGTGGATACCCTCTCACTCTCTTCTTCCTTTTTCTCCTCTTCGGATGTCAAGCTCCTTTCCTCTTCTCTTGATGACGTAAAGGATTCCTCACTTGATTGTTCATCCTCTGGGGCTTCTTGGTCACTAGAAATTCTTTCTTCGACCTCTTCCACTTTTTGAATTGGTGTAGGGTTCTCATGATATTCTTTCACTTTATTCCATAATTCATATGCATTTTGGTACGCCCCTACACCACTCAAAATACTGTTAGGCAAAATATTAGACAATACACTAATTACCTTTTCGTTTGCCCTAGAATATGCTTGTTGCTCTTGAGTCCAATATCTAGGACGAAGCTTCTTTCCATGCTTGTCCTTTGGAACTTCAAAGGGCTCATTTATCATCATCAAGCACTCCCACTCCATGCCAAACTACATTTCCATTCTCGCCCTCCAAATATCGAAGTCTTCATGATCGTAGGGCGGTGGAGTGTAGATGTCTTCCCCAAGTTTGTCTTCCATGGTTCTTCTTCCTCTAGCGTATGCTCCCTCGGCGGTTAGTCCGATCAAGAGCGGTCCTTCGCTCTGATACCAATTGTAAGACCGTTTGTCGTACGCTAGAGGGGGGTGAATAACACTTTTTCATGGATCTTGATCTCTACAGAGTTGTTAGCGCAGCGGAAATAATATGCAAAGGAAATTAAACAATGCTAACAAAGCAGGTTTACTTGGTATCCACCCTGGTCGGGTGACTAATCTAAGAATCCGTCGGTGGATCACTTCCCGGATAACCTCCGGCTATCACGTGTCGCTCCTTGTGGGTGGAGAAACCTCACCACAACACCTCGGACGCTTTGTGAACACAATAGACTACTAACCGGCTTTATCCAAGCAGGTTTCGTCAAGAAACCCAGCCACCACGAAGTCCTCTTTAAATAGGACTCGGGGCTGATTTCTCGCTACCAGTCGACTGCCCCCAGGGCAGTCGACTGGTGCCAGCCAAATTCGACCGTTGACAGCCCCAACGTTCGAATTCTGCCAGCTCACCAGCCGCTACCAATCGACTGCCAAAATGGCAGTCGACTGGTCCAGGGTCCAAAACCTACTGTGAGTTTCTGTTTGCGCTGGCAGTCGACTGTTATAACACCAGTCGACTACCCAGCCTCTACAAACACTCTTCCTCACTCCCTCGTCAACATGTGCCTTCAAGCATTCTCCCTTGGCTTGCTCCTTGAAGTCCTCTTCCACCGGCTATCGTCCCTCGGATGCGCACGCAAGTCCTCGACCTGCCTCCATGCTACCCTTCACGTGTGCCCTTTGAAGTCCACTTCTCAGCTTGCCCTTGGAGTCATCTTCCCTCGGCTCTTATCCCTTGCCTTAGCTGACTCTTCACTAGCAGCCTTGACTATTGCCTTCGCGCCCTCTTCATCTTCGGTCCCTCGGATGCACACAAGCCTCCAGCTTGTCTCCATGTCTTCCTTCACGTACGCCTCGAAGTCCGCGCCCCTTGGCTCATCATCCCTGCTATATCAGGTCCCTCGGGTGCACACAAGCCTCCAGCTTGTCTCCATGCAACCCTTCACCATACCGAAGCCGTCCAGCCAAGTTAATATGTGTAAACATGTACAACCTGCACACTCACATACACATATTAGTACACAAGAGAAAGCCTAACTTAAACCCTTTGCCCAAACATCAAAACACATGATCACTCCGGATCACAGATTGCCTCAACAGAATGTCGGTATGCTTTGCATGTTTATTAATCTACGAATCACATCGTAATTCACATGTCCTAGTCTACCATGCCATAAACAAGAAGACTCAAGCATATAACTGGAAGAGCTTTTAATTTTATTTATCTTAGGCCTAATGGCCATTACACTCAGCTTAAACAACCCATCAGATACATAGCCCTTTCCTACAAACATTCCCGTTTTCGACAGTACAACTCTATCGGACTCAAACACAATGCGAAAGCCATGCTTGCTTAATAATGATCCGAACACTAGATTCTTTCGAATCTCCGGAACATACAACACATTGGTCAGAGTGAGGTCCTTGCCCGAGCTCATCTTCAGCACCACTTTTCCTTGGCCCATGATGTCCGAGGTTGCCGAGTTTCCCATGAACAGCTTCTCTCTACTAATTTCTTCAAAATTGTGGAGCAGCTCCTTATTGCAGCAAACATGTCTGGTGGCTCTAGTATCAATCCACCATTGCCGTGGGTTTGAACCCACCAGGTTCAACTCAGATACCACTGTAACGACCCGACCCATTTGGCGGTCCATTCGGCGACCCCTTATTTTTCTATGGGTCGTCGATCGTCGACCGTCGACCATGTCATTACCTTACTAGGTCTTCCCACCGCCTGGTCGGTGGATTTTTGCCTTCCCAGGATTCGAACCCCTGGGAAGGTAAAAATCCACCGACCAGGCGGTGGGAAGACCTAGTAAAGTAACGACACGGTCGACCGGTCGACGACCCACAGAAAAATAAGGGGTCGCCAAATGGACTGCCAAATGGGCCGCCAAATGGGTCGGGTCGTTACAATAAAAAGGCGCCTTTTTATTGTAATGACCCGGCCCATTTGGAGGCCCATTCGGCGACCCCTTATTTTTCTGTGAGTCGTCGACCGTCGACCGTGTCGTTACTATACTAGGTCTTCCACCGCCTGGTCGCTGGATTTTTGCCTTCCCAGGATTCGAACCCTAGACCCAGGCTTAAGTCTAGTTCTTTACGAATCCTGGTAACCAATTGAGCTTATGGTGGTTTATGTAGTGGCCCCGCCTCTATGGTCCCCGCAGGCAACCCTCTAGGCCGGCGACCCTACGGTCTTCCCACCCCAGCTCACTTGGTACCAGGATGCAGGAACTTTAGTACTTAGCGTGGAGGTCTAGAGTTCGAAACCTGGGGAAGGTAAAAACCCACTACCAGGGGTGGGAAGACCGTAGGGTCGCCGGCCTAGGGGGTTGCCTGCGGGGACCATAGAGGCGGGGCCGCTACATAAAGCTCAATTTATTACCAGGATTCATAAAGAACTAGACTTAAGCCTGGGTCTAGGGTTCGAATCCTGGGAAGGTAAAAATCCACCGACCAGGCGGTGGGAAGACCTAGTATGGTAACGACACGGTCGAACTAGGTCTTCCCACCGCCTGGTTGGTGGATTTTTGCCTTCCCAGGATTCGAACCCTAGACCCAGGCTTAAGTCTAGTTCTTTATGAATCCTGGTAACCAATTGAGCTAAGCTCAATTGGTTATCAGGATTCATAAAGAACTACACTTAAGCTTGGGTCTAGGGTTCGAATCCTGGGAAGGCAATAATCCACCGACCAAGCGGTGGGAAGACCTAGTATGGTAACGACACGGTCGACGGTCGATGACCCATAGAAAAATAAGGGGTCGCCGAATGGGCCGCCGAATGGGTCGCCAAATGGGCCGGGTCGTTACAACCACGGCGTAGAGGTCTTCCATTTCTGGTCCCTCGTTCAGGTTGGCCTCCTGCTTCTTCTTCGGTTTCTTGCATTCCGAAGATTTGTTGCCAACTCGGCCACAGTTGTAGCACTTCCTAGAGAACTTCTTGGCGATGCCTCCTTTGGGTCCCAGCTTAGAAGACTTGGAATTCTTCCGTTTCGAGCTTTGTCCGTGCTCGACCACGTTGGCTTTCACAGTAGCCTGAGAGAACATATTTTTCTCTGAACCCTTGTTGTCTTCTTCGATGCAATGTCTAACAACGAGTTCCTCCACGTTCATCTCCTTCCGCTTGTGCTTCAGGTAGTTTTTGAAATCCTTCCAGCCAGGGGGCAGCTTCTCAATGATGGCTGCTACCTGGAAGGTTTCACTCAGAACCATACCTTCTGAGTGGATCTCATGTAGGATCACCTGAAGCTCCTGAACTTGGTTGATCACAGTCTTAGAGTCAACCATCTTGTAGTCCAAGAATCGGCCCACGATAAACTTCTTGGCCCCAGCATCCTCCGTTGTATTTCTTGTCCAAGGACTCCCACAGCTCCTTAGCCGTCCTCTTCGTGTTGTACACAACATACAGCGAGTTGGCCAGGTAGTTGAGGATGTAGTTTCGGCATAGATACTCAGAATGAGTCCATGCCTCCACCTCAGCAACCTCATCTTGTTTGGGAGGGTCCTCGGTCAAGAACCGAGCTAGATTGAGCGTGGTCAGGTAGTAGAGCATCTTCTGCTGCCTCCTCTTGAAGTTCAACTCAGTGAACTTCTCTGGTTTTTCCCCATGGTTGATTGGGACATTCCCGACCGGGGCGGAGGGGGCGTGGTGATGAGTCTGTTTCACCACAACACGTTCTGTGGCCATTTCAACAGAATCGAATCTGTTTCAAGTTTGTTGGAGGAAATGCTCCTTTTCGGAGAAGTTACAATAAATTGAAATTACTAAAATAACATCAACTTATCTGTTGAGAGGCCTGCGCTGCTTTTTCCCAAACTGCAGTCTCCCGAGCAGTGTTTCCCGAGCTCCCGACCAGGGTCCCGAGCTCCCGAGTGAGTTTCTTGAGCTCCCGAGTGAAGCTCCCGAGTGAGGTTCCCGAGCTCCCAATGAAGCTCCCGAGCGAGTCTCCCGACCCAACCAGCGTCTCCCGAACACTCGAGTGGAATTCCCGAGCTGGAATTCCCGAGTGGAGTCTCCCGACTAGGATCTCCCGAGTAGTGGTCGGACGTCTCCCGACCGACCAGGAATTTGCTGAGGCCTACGCAGCGCAGTTTCCTTGAAACAGATTCGTCCTCCTCCGGTGGTGCTTCAAGGCTCAGATGGACTTCTGTCTCTCAGGATACAATAGCAGACCATAGGCACAACGGAGCACTCGTTGCTCGTGGCGAACTGAGGAAGTACTCGACTGCTATCAGTGGAGGTCGGGAACGAGGTGGAGCGAAGGAGAATCTCTCTGTATTGTCTGTGTCTTTTGCTCTCGGTTACACAACCCCTTTATATAGGCTCCGACCCCCGCAGTATTCAATGACGAATTAATCGTCATTTACTGCCATTTACCCGACCAGATCCAAACGTCTAGGGGTTACCAATCTTGCATTAATCAAAATTAATGCATAGTTACATTTGAGCAAAAATCAATTTGGCAAAACGTTGGTTCATCTGCTTGGACAAATTTTGCCCCGACAGGTCAGACATTCGACGCGCGCAGGTCATGCACGCACACGAGTTCACTTGGTTTAGTACAAATCCGGGCACTGGATTTGCACCCCCCTCCCTGCGCACCCACGCGTGAGAAAGAGCCTCTCCTCTAGCATTTGTTCACAACTACCATACTTGTGAAACAATATAAACCAACCATTTTGCCTTAAAACTCCCAATGTGGGACTAAAGCCCCACTCATAAGGGAGTCTATTTATTCTCTATCTCACTTTCTACTCATTAAAAAGTCCCAATATGGGACTAAAGTTCCACCACCTCCCTTTCTATTCACATGATATCCAACAGTCTCATCATTCTTTGGATTCATCGATCTGCGCTTTAAAATGGGTTGTTCAACTACTTTGGTTTATCCTTGAGGTCATGTTCTTTTGTCCTAAACGGTGATTTATTTGTTTTTCACTATTTTTTTTTATCTTCTCACGTTATGTGTTCATCTTGGTGTCCGACCTTTCATCAGGATTATTATTTTTTTCTATACATGGATTCTGTGGGCAAGAATTAATAGATGTACAAGATAAGATCAGTGACCTACTGTACAAGATAAAAAAAATGAAATGCTATGACCTGACTCATTGAAATGCTTCTTTTTTTTTACCTACTGTACAAGATAAGATCAGTGACCTACTGTCCGATGTTTCATCAATCCAATTCAATCAGTATGAACAATGAAATGCTATGACCTGACTCATTGAACATTGAAAGAAGCAGCGTAGAGATAAGTTTGACTTGGATTCATGCTAAACAATTCAGTCCCCACCAGTAACAAATGATTGATCTAAACAATTCAGTTCCCAAAAAATCTAGATCGAGATTATATAAATTTTTTTCTTTATTTTATACTTCTTTAATTTTATTTTATTTACACAAATTAATATATGATTTTTTTTGTAGGTGACAAAAATATTAGATTTTGTTTAAGATGTGATGGTTGAAGAATGAAGATGCAACAAAGTTTGGAAGTTTGGTTATGTTTTGCTTTAAGAGACTTAATTTTTTGCTAGTTCTTAAAATAAATATATTGGGTACATACATTTGTGATTGTGATTAGTGCATAGATATTTTTTAAGGTGACAAATTTGACAGTCTCGTATTGCAAAAAAAATTATCAGTTATTGATTAGTACTTTAATTTCAATTTTAAAATTTTTATTTGTATTTATGTTAATTAGTTATATGCGTAAATATTATATCATGAAAATATTAAAAATGGATGAGACATTTATTAATATATGATATTTTTTTTATGTCACAATAGAACACTAAATCATGTAGATAAAAATATCATTGTAAAACTCATATAGAGACATTTCAAAAAGTTATAATAAATAACTATTAAAGATAATTTTAAATGTCCTTATAGATTAGTATAGCAAACATTTATATATGTCACTATAAATTACATAATGACGCATTTTAAATTAATTTTATAAATTATCGTTAGTGACATTTTTATTATGACTATAAATAAAATTCAAGACACTTATAATTTTCAAGACACATATAAATTTGTCATCATTACTATAATAAAAAAATATGTATAAATGTCATTACAAATCTTATAGTTATACTATTTTTTGTCACTATAAAATTATTCATGATATTAGTGTTGTGACTATTTTTTTTATAGTGACATTAAGAATTGTCATAAGGCTTTAGACGACATCACTATAGAGGACATTTTAACTTAATGTCATTATATAAAAAATGTCAATATAAGTAATATATGATGACATATTTAAATGTCATTAAAAGTATTTTTTTCTTATAGTGCCTGTAAAGTGTTGGTGCAGGCAGCACCTAAGTCAAACCTGGGTTTTGATAATGGCAAAGGGGTCAAAAGTTAAGATGTTATTTTGGTCTAATGTGTTCACTGAGTGTGCAGAAAGAAGTTCTGGCGAAGGGCTGTTGGGCACCTAGCGAAGGACTGCTAGGCATCGAAACCCTAAGACCTAGCGAAGGATTGCTGGGCAGCTGGTGAAGGGCAACTAGGAGTCTAAGACCTGGCGAAGGGCTGCTAGGCACCTGGCGAAGGACTGCTTGGTACCGAATGTTGATGCAGTTAGACCCTGATTGTTGTTTTGGTGTTAACACCGATTTTAGTTTAGGTGGATAATTATTGATTATGATTAAGTCCTGATCGGGGATCAGGCATGGTATGGAAAATCCTAGCTTGGAGGGCTAGGTGTTGGAAAATCCTAACCTAGAGGGTTAGGTGTTGGAAATCCTAGCTTGGAGGGCTAGGTGTGTGAAAAGTCCTAATTCGGAAGAGGTGGGTGAAAAGTCCTAGCTTGGAGGGCTAGGTGAAAAGTCCTAGCTTGGAGGGCTAGGTGAAAAGTCCTAACTTGGAGGGTTAGGTGCAAATTCCCAACTTGGAGGGTTAGGTGCAAATTCCCAACTTGGAGGGTTAGGTGAAAAATCCTTAGCATGGAGGGCTAAGGTGTCTGGAGCCCCCTGGATCGGTCTGGTGACTGATCAGGGAGTTGGCACGGTGCTCCTTCGTGGATCAGTCTGGCGACCGATCCAGTGATGACTGATCGGTCTGGTGACCGATCAGGGAGTATGCGTTTCACCCACTGCTTGGCTCCTGATCGATCTGGTGACCGATCAGGGAACAAACAGTGAGGTTGAGTTCCCTTGCTGAACTGCTTCTGATCGGTCTAGTGACCGATCAGGATCACTGTGCAGATCGTTCTGGAGAACGATCCAGTGTCGCAGGTTCCTCTCTATGATCGATCAGGACGGAGCCTGATCGGTCTGGCCACGATCTTATCGGTCTGGAGACCGATCAGGAGGTTGCCTGATCGGTCCGGTGACCGATCAGGAGGTTGCCTGATCGGTCCAATGACCGATCAGGAGGGTTGGACTGCGAAGCTCAGAAATCGCCCAATAAAGGGGTGGATCGGTCGGGTGATCGATTCACAACCTGGGATCGGTCGGGTGATCGATCCAGGAGAGTTCCATAGAAATTGTGATTTCTAATTGAGCGTTGGGGACCGATCAGGATGGAGCCTGATCGGTCTGGACCCAGCTTGATCGGTCTGGTGACCGATCAGGAGGCGCTCTGATCGGTCCAGTGACCGATCACTTTAATTCAAATTACACTGTCAGACGCTCTGATCGCGTTTGAACGTATCCGATTCTCTGCGCTTAACATCTGATACATGATATGCTATTTGATATGCTGCTCTAACACTCTGATTAAGCTGCAGGTGACAGGGGAGGATTCAAACACTCAAGGAGAAGTCAATGGAGGCTTTCCTTGGAGCAGGTTTGTCCGTTTTTCCATCTCAGGTTGCAACGGCCGAGCTGTAGACTAGAGCTGAGACTGGAGCTTGGCTGAGGGAAGCTCAGGGAGTCCAGGGATAGCTCAGTGGTAGCTGGCGTTGGCAGATGAGCAGCTGGGAGCTGCAGGGATGGTGTCATCTGATGCTTGGTGGAGAAACAAAAGAGAGAAGAAGACTTCGGTTGAAGCAGAGTTTTGAGTTCCAAGTGTTCGAGCTTGCTGAAGTTCTTGCTGCGATTTTGTGTTCTCCACACTTGACTTGCTGTGTGCGTGTGCTGTTGATTCTTTGAGCAAGTCATTGAGATCTGAGGAGCAACCAACTCTTACCTGAGTGCTTGGAGGAAGGAACAAGGAGCTTGGAGTCCAACAGTGAGAAGACACGAAGGAGGGAGTCCTTGCGTGAGATCGTCGCTGGGTGGAGCTCAGGAAAGCTTGCTGTGTTCTTGTCTTTGCTAAGTGCTTGAAAAATCGATTTGTGTCTATGTCCAAGTGATTGGCTATATTCACCCCCCCCCCCTCTCTAGCCATCTGATTTCCAACAAGTGGTATCAGAGCTTGGGGCTCTGTTCACGGCTTAACATCCGAGAGCTTACAACAAGATGGCTGGAAGAGAAGGATTAAGCACAAACCGACCTCTATTCCTCGACGGCACTGATTTTTCATATTGGAAGTCAAGAATGGAGTTTTACTTAAAGACAAATATGAGTTTGTGGTTCGCTGTCAAGGAGATTTTCTCTCCTCCAAAGGATATTGAGGGTAAAGATCTAGTTTTCTCCATGTGGTCATTTGAGCAAATCCGAAAGGGGGAAGCAAATGCCAAAGCTGTGGTCACCTTACAATGTGGGATGACCAAAGAGCAATTGATCAAGATTGGTCCTTTCACCTCTGCCAGAGACCTTTGGAACAAAGTCATTGAGCTCCATGAAGGAACTCAAGACACCCGGACTGCCAAGAAGGACCTCCTTCTCAGCCAACTCCAGAACTTGACAATGGGAGAAAATGAAACTGTAAGTATGCTTCATTGTCGTTTCAAAGAAGTATTGAATGGTTTCCACTCCATTGATGAAAAGGTAGAAAACCGAGACCTAGTGAGGTATGTCTTTAAATCATTTCCTAGGAATGCCTTGTGGTCATCCATGGTGGATGCCTACAAGGTGTCTAAGGATCTTTCAATTATCAAGTTAGAAGATCTATTTTATGAAATGGAACTACATGAGGTCTCTAACCAATGTCCCAAAGAGAAATGTATTGCTTTAGTGGCAGGTGACAAAAAGAAGAAAATGGAGGAGAGGACTCACTGTCTCGTGGCTCTAGTGGCCTTAGAAGACTCAAAGGAGGAAAGTGATAACGAATCAAGCTCCTCAACTACGCCTTCATCATCTTCGGATGATGAAGAGGTAATCTCTCCAGAATTAGATAAATGCTATAGGACGATAGCATGCTTAACCAAATTGTTAAAGAAATCAAAGAATAAGGTTAAGTCATTGAAATTAGAAGTAGAACATTTAAAAACCTCTAAGGATGAGGTAATTGATGACTTGCATGTTAAGACCCTTGAGAATGACAATAAGGACTTAAAGAGCAAAGTTGAAAATCTCAAGAATGTTCTTGAGAAATTCTCATCTAGCTCCAAAACCTTAGACATGATACTCAATTCCCAAAGGGCGGTTTACAACAAGGTCGGTATAGGTTACCGACCTAAGGAACCAACCTTTGTATCATTAATGTCTAGAACACATTTTAGATCATCAAATGTTCCTAGGGTTAAAAAGAAAATGACTAAGGCATGGGTGCCAAAGTATTTGATTGAAGGTTCTTTAGGTCCCAAAATTTGGGTACCTAAAACCTCTATCTTTAGAATTGTATAAGCATTATTTGAGGGGGAGCATCTATCAACATGGGAGGTTGATATTTGGTGCTCCAAACCCATGACCAAAAGCAAAATTCTCATTCACATGGATGGTTATGGAAAATTCGAATTAAATGCTTTGAGCTCCATTGTTTTAGATCTTATGACAATATAATCCCTTGGCTAGTGATTTTTATGATATTCATGTGTTAAAATACTTAGTCATGGTATAATCTACTTTAGTGTTTAAGTTCTTCTATGATCAAGTATGCCATGATTTTCTTGTATGTATTATGCCAACATGAAGAACACATGGTTTGTGAAAATCACTATGAAAATCTCACAATACATGATTAGACAAAGAACATGAGTTTAAGGCCCAGGCTTAAGCTTTTCTTATTATTTTGGAGATGAATCTAGATGAGTATGCCATGACTTTGATGTTTGGATGATTAACATTAATCTATGACATGCCCATTTTGATTAAAAACAATATGAACACATAGCTTAAATTGATCATGATGTGAAATAAGCATGTTTTGGAATTTTGATCATCCATTGGAATTGGCACAAACCTAATTTTGGTTAAGAACAACATGATCACATAGATTATGATGTTTTAAGTTCCATGACTTGTTTGATTTCCCACTGATCATGCTTGGAATATACTTATCATGACTTGATACAAATCTGTTTTGAAGTATCCAACTTAGATTTTGGGAACCTGATCATGCTTTGATACAAACATGTTTTGATATTCAATTTCATGCTTAAAAAATACTGATCACGCTCTAACACAAATCATGACATATATTTTGATTAAGGGAACCCTTAGAATCAAATGGATTACCTCTATGCTTTGACACAAATCATGATGATTATTTTAGTTTGGGAAATGCTTTTTGGTTAAAAGAAACCCCTTAGGATCAATGGGATTGAATCTAATTGAATTATGATTTCTGAAATCTTGTTTGTGAAACTGTACAGTGAAACAAATCTATTTCTGAAACTGATCAGTTTCAGAAAACATACTGTATCAGACCTGATCGGTCCACCAACCGATCAGGACTCACCCTGATCGGTCTGGTGACCGATCAGGAATCATACTGATCGGTCCGGTGACCGATCAGATCAACAATGATCAGTTGTATCAGACCACTCCTCAGACCAATCCCCCTTCATCAATTTTGATAAAGTATCAATATAACTGAGTAGTAGGATGATGGTTAAGATACTTGGAATAAAACCTAATATTGATTTGATACAAACCTATGTTGGAATGTTCAAATTCTTAAGAAAGGGTTTGTTGAGTCATTACTCTTGTTCTTAATGTCGTGTTTCGGAAATTTTTCTAAAATAACGAATCTCAATAGAGTCTACATCCCTATTGTGGAATGCAAATTGTTAATGCAGTCTGATCAGGAATGTATCAGAGTTTCAGGAATTTTTCTAAAATTTGATCGCTCCCCAGACTAATCAGATATGTTTCTGTATCACGTGATCAACGAACCTGATCGGTCACGGAGACCAATCAGGACTATGTGTCAGATACAGATGCATTCCTTACTTGCCATGTGAAGCATATACGTATTTGACCATGATATACTTCTATATATGTCTTCACATGAAATTTCGAATGTTAATGCAGTCTCATCTTGAATGAATCAGAATTACAGAAATTTTTCTGAAAACTGATTGTTCATAGATACATTAGAAATTTTTCTGTATCAATCATAAGTCTGATGAAGCTGCATTATTACTTGTCATATGAAACATATACATGCTTGACCATGATATTATTCTGTATATGTTTTCATGTGAAATTCACACTTTTTGGCGTATGATACATATACATTGTTGCCATGATACATTTATAGTATATGCCTCTCATATGTGATTCAAAAAGTATCCTTTGATTATTTTGGGTTTGGGGAGAGACCCTTGGTTTGAGGGGGAGGTATGTTTAAACTTAATAACCATACCCTTTTCGATGTTTGACAAAGGGGGAGAGAATGACTGATTAAGTTTATGGTTATTATAGGGGAAGGATCATGATTCCCTTATGAGGATTGAATTGATTGATACCTAAACTTAAATCGGGTTGTCAAACAACAAAAAGGGGGAGATTGTTGATGCAGTTTGACCCTGATTGTTGTTTTGGTGTTGACACCAATTTTAGTTTAGGTGGATGATTATTGATTATGATTAAGTCCTGATAGGAGATCAGGCATGGTATGGAAAATCCTAGCTTGGAGGGCTAGGTGTTGGAAAATCATAACCTGAAGGTTAGGTGTTGGAAATCCTAGCTTGGAGGGCTAGGTGTGTGAAAAGTCCTAATTCGGAAGAGGTGGGTGAAAAGTCCTAGCTTGGAGGGCTAGGTGAAAAGTCCTAACTTGGAGGGTTAGGTGCAAATTCCCATCTTGGAGAATTAGGTGAAAAAGTCCTGGCTTGGAGGGTCAGGTCATAGCTTGGAGGGCTAGGTTTGGAAAAGTCCTAATCCGGAAGAGTTGGGTGAATAGTCCTAGCTTGGAGGGCTAGGTGCAAAGTCCTAGCTTGGAGGGCTAGGTGAAAAGTCCTAACTTGGAGGGTTAGGTGCAAATTCCCAACTTGGAGGGTTAGGTGAACAATCCTTAGCTTGGAGGGCTAAGGTGTCTGGAGCCCCCTGGATCGGTCTGGTGACCGATCAGGGAGTTGGCACGGTGCTCCTTCGTGGATCGGTCTGGTGACCGATCAGGGAGTATGCGTTTCACCCACTGCTTGGCTCCTGATTGGTCTGATGACCGATTAGGGAGCAAATAGCGAGGTTGAGTTCCCTTGCTGAACTGCTTCTGATCGGTCTGGTGACCGATCAGGATCACTGTGCAGATCGTTCTGGAGAATGATCCAGTGTCGCAGGTTCCTCTCTATGATCGATCAGGACGGAGCCTGATCGGTCTGGCCACGATCTGATCGGTCTGGAGACCGATCAGGAGGTTCTCTGATCGGTCCGGTGATCGATCAGGAGGGTTGGACTGCGAAGCTTAGAAATCGCCTAATAAAGGGGTGGATCGGTCGGGTGATCGATCCAGGAGAGTTCCAAAGAAATCGCGATTTCTAATCGAGCATTGGGGACCGATCAGGACGGAGCCTGATCGGTCTGGACCCAGCCTGATCGGTCTGGTGACCGATCAGGAGGCGCTCTGATCGGTCCGGTGACCGATCACTTTAATTCAAATTACACTGTCAGACGCTCTGATCGCGTCTGAACGTATCCGATTCTCAGCGCTTAACATCTGATACATGATATGCTGTTTGATATGCTGCTCTAACACTCTGATTAAGCTGCAGGTGATAGGGGAGGATTCAAACACTCAAGGAGAAGTCAATGGAGACTTTCCTTGGAGCAGGTTTGTCCGTTTTTCCATCTCAGGTTGCAACGGCCGAGCTGCAGACTGGAGCTTGGCTGAGGGAAGCTCAGGGAGTCCAGGGATAGCTCAGTGGTAGCTGGCGTTGGCAGATGAGCAGCTGGGAGCTGCAGGGATGGTGTCATCTGATGCTTGGTGGAGAAACAAAAGAGAGAAGAAGACTTCGGTTGAAGCAGAGTTTTTAGTTCCAAGTGTTCGAGCTTGCTGAAGTTCTTGCTGCGATTTTGTATTCTCCACACTTGACTTGCTGTGTGCGTGTGCTGTTGATTCTTTGAGCAAGTCATTGAGATCTGAGGAGCAACCAACTCTTACCTGAGTGCTTGGAGGAAGGAACAAGGAGCTTGGAGTCCAACAGTGAGAAGACACGAAGGAGGGAGTCCTTGCGTGAGATCGTCGCTGGGTGGAGCTCAGGAAAGCTTGTTGTGTTCTTGTCTTTGCTAAGTGCTTGAAAAATCGATTTGTGTCTAAGTCCAAGTGATTGGCTATATTCACCCCCCCCCCTTTTCTAGCCATCCGATTTCCAACAAGTGGTATCAGAGCTTGGGGCTCTGTTCATGGCTTAACATCCGAGAGCTTACAACAAGATGGCTGGAAGAGAAGGATTGAGCACAAACCGACCTCCATTCCTCGACGGCACTGATTTTTCATATTGGAAGTCAAGAATGGAGTTTTACTTAAAGACAAATATGAGTTTGTGGTTCGCTGTCAAGGAGATTTTCTCTCCTCCAAAGGATATTGAGGGTAAAGATCTAGTTTTCTCCATGTGGTCATCTGAGCAAATCCGAAAGGGGGAAGCAAATGCCAAAGCTGTGGTCACCTTACAATGTGGGATGACCAAAGAGCAATTGATCAAGATTGGTCCCTTCACCTCTGCCAGAGACCTTTGGAACAAAGTCATTGAGCTCCATGAAGGAACTCAAGACACCCGGACTGCCAAGAAGGACCTCCTTCTCATCCAACTCCAGAACTTGACAATGGGAGAAAATGAAACTGTAAGTATGCTTCATTGTCGTTTCAAAGAAGTATTGAATGGTCTCCACTCCATTGATGAAAAGGTAGAAAACCGAGACATAGTGAGGTATGTCCTTAAATCATTTCCTAGGAATGCCTTGTGGTCATCCATGGTGGATGCCTACAAGGTGTCTAAGGATCTTTCCGATGACGACCCTCTGCTTTGAAGAACGATCCACACCGGGCGTCGATAACGAAGAGTATGCTTGTTTAGTTACTGCACTAATATTGTAACAATTTCTGTAAACTTTTGCGCTACTATAGAATTGCCCGCAGTAAACGGTCAAGGACCGTGGATCCTGGAGTAGGAACCGAATGCGACTCCGAACCAAGTAAAACTACTTGAGTTTGTGTGTGTGTTTTGTTTAAATTCCGCTGCGTACTTTCTCTTTTTAATCCAAAACGTTTTCACGATATTCACCCCCTCTATCGTGTTAACTCAATCCAACAAGTGGTATCAGAGCGGGGAAGCTCAAATTTGGTGCAACCACCAATTTGGAGTTTTTCGGATTTTTCTTCGAAATTTTTAATTTCTTTTTCGATCGAATTTTTATCGTTAATCGAGGTTGGTGCAACACCACTCGATAATTCTTTTTATATCTTCTTCCCGCACTGCTAATCCAAGACCAAGTCTTGGGACAGTTTTTTTGTTAATTTTATTTCAGGAATCTTAAATGGCCATGCAAGAAGGGTTCAGTACAGCCAGACCACCACTCTTCAGTGGGGAGGACTTCTCCTACTAGAAGAGTCGGATGGACGTCCACCTGAAAACTCAGGTAGACATGAGGATAATTATCCAATCTGGACTGGAAATCTAGAAAAACGCTGAAGGAGTGCCACAATCTTACACCGAATGGGATACCGCACTGAAAAGAAAGATCGAGGCCGATGCTAAAGCGACTCAAACACTCCAATGCGGCCTAACCAAAGAAGAGCTGAACCGGGTAGGACCATTCAATAGTGCAAAGGAACTCTGGGGTAAGTTAATTGAGTTGCACGGAGGAACCTCCGACACCCGAATCAGCAAGAGGGACCTACTGCTAAACAAGCTGTACACAATTAAGATGAACGACAGCGAATCTGTAGCCCAGCTCCACGCCAGAATCCAGGAGCTGATGAATGGTCTACATTTAATTGGTCACAAGGTAGAAAACCATGACCTGATCAGGTATACCCTTAACGCTTTCCCAAGAAACACTTTGTGGGCATCTTTGGTAGATGCGTACAAAGTGTCAAGGGATCTCTCTAGAATCAAATTAGAGGAGTTGTTTTCTGAAGTTGAATTACATGAGCAGACTAACTGCACCCTGGCTGAGAAAGGCATTGCTTTTGTTGCAGGTAAAACTAGAAAGATGACCAAGAAGAAGCCTCAACCTGCACCCGAGTCTGACTCAGACTCAGACTCAGACTCAGAAGACAACGAAGGAAATCGACCCAAGCTGGTTCGGCTAGCCCGAGACTACTACAAGGAACTGAAAAACCAGACCAACAGAAGAAAAGCTAGCCGAAGAAAGGAAGAGCCAGCTGAACCTTCAAATGAAAAGACCAAACCAAATGTGACCTGCTACGAATGCAAAAAGAAGGGCCACTACAAGACAGAATGCCCCAATCTGAAGGAGACGAAGAAGACAAGAAGGAAGAAGGCCCTTCAAGCAACGTGGGACGAGTCTTCCTCTGAAGAAGAAGAAGAGGCCCCACAGTCGAACCTACTTGCCCTGACTGCTTCGGAAGAAATCGAGACCGAATCAGAATCGGAGCCGGACGACGGAAAGCTCACATTTTCAGAGGACGGCAAAATCACTGTAAGTGGGTTTTCTGGAGTTCAATTATCAGAATTAATTGCCTATCTATCTCGCGACTTGGCGAAAGCCAAAATCTGAGTCGAGTCCCTCCGACAGGAAGTAAAACTCCTGAAAGAGGGAGCTGACTCTAGATCCTTAACTGAAAAGGTTCAAGAAGGAACCTCTACTCAAGTTGAAAAACTTGAGTAAGAGAACTCCTCCATGAAAACTCAAGTCAAGGATCTTAGAGCAGCTTTGGAACGATTCACTTCAGGTTCCAAGGGTCTTGATATGATCCTTGGAAAATAGAAGTCCGTTCTAAATCGATCCGGGTTAGGTTATCGAACCAAGGCTAGACAAAGGTCTTACTATACTGTACTGAATCAGTCTAGACCCAAAGTTTAGGCATGGGTACCCAAACTATGCCTGAGCAACCAAGCTGGACCAAATCAGTATTGGATCCCCAAGGACAAGATTCATATCTTGCCTAATCATTACCGTGGCTTCAGTCCAGGGGGAAGCCAATTTTTGAAATTCAAATTCAATTTACTCTTTGTCAAATTCGAATCTAACATAAATTTTCAGTTAATCTTAGATTCAAATATTATTTTTCAAAATAAAATTAAATTGTGTTTAAAATTAATTTAACTTTTCAAAATTAATCATGGTCTTTTCAAAATAAATCTTTCTACTAAAACCTGTCTCACAAAAACCCATAAGGTTAACCTGATTGATAACTAGATCCCAGGTGAGATATGTTGATGCAGTCTGGCCCTGATTGTTGTTTTGGTGTTGACACCGATTTAAGTTTAGGTGGATGATTATTGATTATGATTAAGTCCTGATCGGGGATCAGGCATGGTATGGAAAATCCTAGTCTGGAGGGCTAGGTGTTGAAAAATCCTAACCTGGAGGGTTAGGTGTTGAAAATCCTAGTCTGGAAGGCTAGGTGATGGAAAATCCTAACCTGGAGGGTTAGGTGTTGAAAAGTCCTAGCTTGGAGGGCTAGGTGTTGGAAAAGTCCTAATTCGGAAAGGTTGGGTGAAAAGTCCTAGCTTGGAGGGCTAGGTGAAAAGTCCTAACTTGGAGGGTTAGGTGCAAATTCTCATCCTGGAGAATTAGGTGAAAAAGTCCTTGCTTGGAGGGTCAGGTACCTAGCTTAGAGGACTAGGTTGGATGAAGTTCTAACTCGGAAGGGTTGGGTGAAAAGTCCTAGCTTGGAGGGCTAGGTGAAAAGTCCTAGCTTGGAGGGCTAGGTGAAAAGTCTTAACTTGGAGGGTTAGGTGTAAATTCCCAACTTGGAGAGTTAGATGAAAAATCCTTGGCTTGGAGGGCTAAGGTGGAAGAGAACTTAGCTTGGAGGGCTAAGTTTACAACCTGGATCGGTCTGGTGATCGGTCAGGGATTCTAGCACGCTGCTCCTTCGTGGATCGGTCTGGTGACCGATCCAGAAACAACTGATCGGTCTGGTGACCGATCAGGGAGCACACAGTGAGGTTGGGAACCTACTGTACTGCTCCTGATCGATCCGGTGACCGATCAGGGAGTGTGTGTTTCACCTACTGCTTGGCTCCTGATCGGTCGGGTGACCGATCAGGGAGCGAACAGTTGAGGTTGAGTTCCCTTGCTGATCTGAACCTGATCGGTCTGGAGACCGATCAGGATCACTGTACAGATCGTTCCGGAGAACGATCCAGCATCGCAGGTTCCTCACTATGATCGATCAGGCTCTAGCCTGATCGGTCTGGTCATGATCTGATCGGTCTGGTGACCGATCAGGAGGCTGCCTAATCGGTCTGATGACCGATCAGGAGGTCTGGACTGCGAAGCTCAGAAATCACCCAAGAAAGGGGTGGATCGTTCGGATGATCGATCCACAACCTAGGATCGATCCGGTGATCGATCCAGGAGAAGTCACAAAGAAATCACGATTTTTGATTGAGCGTTGGGGACCGATCAGGATAGAGCCTGATCGGTCTGGACCTAGCTTGATCGGTCTGGTGACCGATCAGGAGTCTCTCTGATCGGTCGGGTGACCGATCACTTTAATTCAAATTGCACTGTCAGACGCTCTGATCGCCTCTGACCGTATCCGATTCGCTGATGTTTGCCTCTGATACTTGATTTACTGTGTGATATACTGCTCTAACAGTCTGATTAAGCTACAGGTGATAGGGGAGGATTCAAACACTCAAGGAGAAGTCAATGGAGGCTTTCCTTGGAGCAGGTTTGTCTATTTCTCATCTCAGGTTGGAATGGCTGGAGCTGCAGGACTGAAGCCGCTGACTGAAGCTTGGCTGAGGGAGCTCAGGAAGTTCAGTAAGGGTTCAGTGTAGCTGGCGTTGGCAGTGAGGCAGCTGGAGGCTGCTGGAGATGAGGTCACTTGATGCTTAGTGGAGAAACAAAAGGAACGGGAGACAGCTTCGGTGAAAAAGAGTTCAAAAATTCGAAAGCTTACAGCTTGTGTTCTTGAGTTCCTGTGCCTTGAGTTCTCCACATCAGGCTTGCTGTGTTCTTGAAGTTTCCATCATTCTGAGCAAGCGATCGAAAAGCAATCATCCATTACTTGAGCGCTTGAAGGAGAAAACAAGAAGCTTGGAGTCCGACAGTGGGAAGACACGAAGAAGGGTTCTTGCGTGAGATCGCCACTGGGTGGAGCTCAGGGAAGCTTGCTGTGTTTTTGTCCTTGCGAAGAGTTTGAGTAAGATCCTTCTTGTTATTTCTTTGTGCTTAAACTATATCCTTGTTTGAAACACACTGTGGGGAGGTTTCTCCACCAAAAAGGAGGTTGCTGATTTATCCGGTGTAACCGGGGCTTGATCTGCCGACGATCAAGGGATCGCCCACCTTAAGGGCACGCCAAGGAGTAGGGGCAAGTTATCCCCGAACCTTGTAAAATCTCCTTGTTAGCGATCTTGCTAATCTTGGTAGTTAGTTTTCTATTTTAGTTTCTGCACATCCTGTTTTTCATACTTCCGCTGTGCTACTAACAACTTCGAGTGCAGAAACTTGCTAACGTCTCGAAGAAAAAGTGATTGGCTATATTCACGCCCCCCCTCTCTAGCCATCTCGTCACCAACAAGTGGTATCAGAGCTTGAGGCTCTGTTTACGGCTTAACATCCAAGAGTTATCAACAAGATGGCTTTGAGAGAAGGCTTCTCCACCACCCGACCTCCATTATTTGATGGCGCCGACTTTCAGTACTGGAGATCAAAGATGGAATACTATTTGAAGATGGATATCCATACTTGGTTCGCGGTGAAGGAGGGATTTATTCCTCCTAAGGATGACTAAGGCAAAGAACTCGAGTCTTCACGGTGGACTGCCGAATAAACAAGAAAGAGTGAAGCCGACGCGAAGGCGGTTGTCACTCTACAATGTGGCATGAACAAAGATCAACTCATCAAAGTTGGTCCTTTCACAAGTGCCAAGGACCTGTGGAACAAACTCATTGAGCTTCACGAAGGCACCCGGGACTCTAGAATCGCAAAGAGGGATTTGTTCCTCAACCAACTTCAAAATCTCTCCATGGAGGAGAATGAGTCGGTAAGTGAGCTTCATAGTCGTTTCAAGGAAGTCCTCAATGGGCTTCATTCAATTGATGAAAAGGTCGAGAACCGCGACCTTGTGAGGTATGTTTTGAAAGCATTTCCAAGGAATGCTTTGTGGTCATCTATGGTGGATGCCTACAAAGTATCCAAGGATTTATCTATTGTAAAATTAGATGATTTATTTTGTGAGATGGAGTTGCATGAAATGGCTAACAAAGGCCCCAAGGAGAAAGGGATTGCCTTAGTTGCAGGGGACCGGACCAACAAGAAGAAGAAGGAGAAGAAGAAGGAGAAGGAGGTCTCATCATCTTCATCCTCTTCCGAATCCGAGTCCAATTCTGAGGAAGATGGCAGTGGCTCCTCTTCATCTGAGATGGCAAACTTTGTGAGGAGGATGATGCGAAGGGATCGACGTTTCAAAAGTAGAGGTAACACTAGTGAATCCAAACTTGATAAGAATAATGCATCTTGTTTTGAGTGTGGTAGAAAAGGGCATTTCAAGAATGAATGTCCAAAGCTTAAGAAGAAGGAGGAGAAATCCAAAAGAAAAGAAGAAAAATCCAAGAAGAAGAAGAAAGCTTTGAAGGCTTCTTGGGATGAGTCATCCTCTAGCTCATCCGATGATGAAAAGGAGGAGAAGAGCACAAGGCAAGTGGCTCTCATGGCTCTTGGAAGGAGAGCAGTGATGAATCTTCAAGCTCCGCAAACACGGCTTCATCATCTTCGGATGATGAAGAGGTAACTTCTCCCGAGCTTGAAAAGTGTTATAGAGCAATTGCATGTTTAACTAGTATGCTTAAGAAATCCAAAAACAAAGTTAAAGCATTGCAATTAGAAATTGATCAATTGAAGGCATCTAGAGATGATAACATTGATGATTTGCATGTTGAATTACTAGAAGATGAAATTAAATCGTTGAAACATGAGATTGTAAGTTTGAAGTCCTCTAAGGTTGAGGAAATCAGTGATTTGCATGATAACTTGTTAGTAGAGGAAAACCAATCGTTGAAGAGTGAAGTTGAGAAGCTCAAGAATATTCTTGGGAAATTCTCAAATAGCTCTAAGACCCTAGATATGATCCTAAATGCCCAAAGGGCAGTCTACAATAGGGCCGGTATTGGTTACCGCCCTAAAGAACCCTCATTTGTGTCTCTCATGTCTAGGACTGACATGAGACAATCTAGGACACCCTAAAACTCAAAAGAAAGTTGTCAAGGCATGGGTGCCTAAGTCATGTTTAGTTGATGCTTTAGGTCCCAAGGTTTGGGTACCTAAGACTTCTATTTTTCGAATTGTGTAGGTTATGATTGAGGGGGAGCACCTATCAACTTGGTTCGTTGATAGTGGATGCTCCAAACACATGACCGGGGATAGATCATTGTTTACCACACTTCACAAGAAAAGTAGAGGTAATGTATCATTTGGTAACAATGGTAGTCTTAAGGTCATAGGAATAGGAGACATTCAAATATCCGAATGTCTTAGAATCTCAAATGTCCTTCTAGTCAAGGGGATGAAATTTAATCTCCTAAGTGTCAGTCAATTGTGTGACACGGGTTACACAATTGACTTCCAACCAAGTCAATGTCTAGTTAGACAAAATGACACCTTGGACACGGTACTAGTAGGAGCAAGAGTAGACAATATTTATCAAGTTTCATTTAAAAGTGCTACTAATGCTTTTGCTAAGTGTCTCATGTCAAAAGAAGAAGAGTCCACCCTTTGGCACTGGAGGTTAGCACATGTGAACATGAAGAACATCCGGAAGTTGGCCACCAAGGGACTAGTCTGAGGCTTACCAAGCATCAAGTATGAAAAAGACAAATTATGTGATGCATGTCAAATGGGTAAGCAAACAAAATCTGCACATAAAGGTAAAAGCACTGTAAGTACTTCCAATGCATTAGATTTACTTCACATGGATCTATTTGATTGTAGTACCATTATATCATTGAATGGAAGTAGATATTGCTTTGTGATTATTGATGATTTCACTAGATATACATGGACCTACTTTTTGAAATATAAGGACCAAACCTTTCATTTCTTTTTGTAGAAGAGTTGAAAATGAGAAATCATTAACAATTAAGACAATTAAAGTGACCATGGAGGCGAATTTCAAAATCAAAGGTTTTTAGAATTTTGTCAAGATAAGGGTTATAGACATGAGTTCTCTACTCCTAGAACACCACAACAAAATGGTGTTGTAGAGAGGAAGAACCGTGTACTTCAAGAGGCTGCACGAAGCATGCTCAATGAGTACTCACTCCCGAGTTACTTATGGGCCGAAGCTGTAAATACAGCTTGCTATGTGCAAAACAGAGTCCTGATTCATAGGTTTTTAGGAAAGACTCCCCATGAACTTTGGTTTGGAAAACCACCTACGGTTAAACATCTTAGGGTGTTTGGTTGTAAGGTGTTCATCCTAAACACCAAGGATCACCTTGGAAAGTTCACGGCAAAGGCTGATGAAGGGATACTAGTCGGGTACTCCCTCGTTAGCAAAGCCTACCGAGTCTACAACAAGAAGTCTAGATTAGTTGAAGAGTCTGCTGATGTGGTCTTTGAAGAAGTTCCAAAATCAAGTGACCAATCAGAAAATGTAGGAGGAGTTCAACTCGAACTTAGGAGACTAAGTTTGAATGAAACTCCAAGTGTTGTTGATGGTGATGAGTCTGATGACGGTGAACCTAGACAACCCACTGATCAGCCGGATCCTGAGGCTGAACTTGTGTCTAGTGAACCTGTTCAAGAAGCACCACCAACTCCAAGGCAAACTAGATTAGCCTCTAGTCATCCCCAAGACCAAATTGTTGGAGACATCCATCAAGGGGTTAGAACTAGATCATTCTTCCGGAATGAGGCTAATGAAGTTGCTCTAATTTCCGAAATTGAACCTAGAAAAATTGATGAAGCGTTAAATGATCCCGATTGGATCATTGCAATGCAAGATGAACTAGGTCAATTCGAGAGGAGTCAAGTTTGGGACCTAGTCCCTAGACCCAAGAAGACCTCCATTATTGGAACCAAATGGGTCTTCAAGAACAAATTGAACCATAAGGGAGAAATCATTAGAAACAAGGCACGCTTGGTAGCTAAGGGCTACAGTCAAGTTGAAGGCCTTGATTATGATGAGACTTATGCTCCCGTGGCACGATTAGAGTCCATCCGATTGATGCTAGCATTTGCAGCACATCGTGGTTTCAAATTATATCAAATGGACGTCAAATCAGCCTTTCTAAATGGTTTGATTAAAGAAGAGGTCTATGTCGAACAACCTCCGGGGTTTGAGAGTACCGAATTTCCAAACCACGTGTTCAAGCTCAAAAAGGCACTTTATGGCCTTAAACAAGCACCCCGGGCTTGGTATGAGCGGTTGTCGACATTCCTAGTTGAGAAGGGCTTCGTTAGAGGCCAAATAGACCCTACACTATTTCTACGAAGAGATGGTGACAATATATTTGTAGCCCAAGTATATGTCGATGACATAATCTGTGGCTCAAACAATAAGGGCTATTTAAATGAGTTCATTGGACACATGGAGAGTGAGTTTGAAATGAGTCTAGTGGGAGAGTTGACTTTCTTCCTTGGACTTGAAATTAAGCAAACTCGCGATGGTATCCATGTGCACCAATCGAAGTATACACAGGAAATGCTTCGAAAATTCAATATGAGTGATTCGAAAGAGGTAACCACTCCCATGGCTACAAACACAAGATTAGACAATGATGAGAGTGGTAAACCTGTTGATCTAACTCAATATCGAAGCATGATAGGTAGTCTGCTATACCTCACAGCCAGTCGACCAGATATACTATTTGCTGTAGGTATGTGCGCTAGGTATCAAGTTTGTGCCAAGGATTCTCATTTAATTGCTGTTAAGCGAATTTTGAGATATCTCAAGGGCACAATTGGTGTAGGTCTTTGGTATCCCCGTACCGAATCTTTTGATTTGATTGGCTATACGGATTCCGACTACGCTGGATGTAAGTTGGACCGGAAAAGCACTAGTGGGGGCTGCCAATTCTTAGGTTCGTCCTTAGTAAGTTGGTCGAGTCGGAAGCAACATTGTGTTGCTCTCTCCACTACCGAGGCAGAATATATCGCCATGGGAGAGAGTGTATCGCAATTGTTGTGGATGATTCATACCTTAGAGGACTATGGATTGAGTTACAAGGGTGTGCAAGTGTTATGTGATAACATTAGCACAATTAACTTAACCAAGAATCCAGTCCATCATTCTAGGACAAAACATATTGAAGTAAGACACCACTTCATTAGGGATCATGTAGCTAGGGGGAACATCATACTCTCTCATGTAGAGTCAAAGTCAAACCTAGCTGACATTTTCACTAAACCACTTCCCGAAAATGAATTTAGTTTCCTAAGACGGGAATTGGGAATGTGTCGCGCTTCATGATTTTCAAATTGCATTCAAAATCCTTCATGATTATTTCGAAATTGTTGGGAATCAATTGGGTAACTTTGGGGACATCTCACACAAACTATAAGGTTTACCAAAATGTTTTTGTTTGCTAGACATGGGGTGAGATGTTAGGATCAACTCAATTTCTCAAAATGTCAATGCATTCCTTGAGAGATTAAGTTGACGAGATAATAATCACGGTGGTGACCAAGTATGGGGAAAACCATTGCATAACATATGTGTATATGGCTCTATAATCATACTTGGACATTCCAATCAAGGCAACTTGATTGGAACATTGGATTTGACTCAAACTTGATTGAATTTGCTTGATTGATTGTTGATTGAGTTTGACTCCATTTGTATGGGTCAAAGTGATTGTTGAACCTATAAGGACCTTTGATTCTTGTTAAGGGATCAGTTTTAGTCAGGAAATCATGTCCAAGTTCGATAAAGTTCATCAGATCTCGTTGGAAAGTTTCAGAAATTCTGAAACTGAACATTTCAGTTCGTATCAGGGAATACCAGGAACCCTGATCGGTCACCGGACCGATCAGGCATAGGGCTGATCGGTCCCTGGACCGATCTGGCTTCTTCCTGTGGTGTTCGGTCCACAGACCGATCAGCGAGGCAAGCTGTGATCTTCCGAATTTGACTAAGCGTACTGAGCTAGCCTGGATCGGTCCCTGGACCGATCTGGCACCCTATGGTGATCGGTCCACAGACCGATCAGGGAGCCCAGCAGTTTTCCTCCAGACCCTACTGTTCGTGTCCTGATCGGTCAACCGACCGATCAGAAGCGCGTCTGATCGGTCATCCGACCGATCAGGATACGCTCAGTCCGATCAGGTTGTAGCCTGATCGGTCTGAGTGCGATCAGATCGAACGGTGATCCGTTCAGATGCATTAAATTCTGGTTGGTGGACCGATCCACCAAACCGATTAACTTCGCCAAACACCTTCATCTCCCGAACCCTAGCGCCGAAAAACCCCTTGCGCGACCCCGTGTGTGCAAGAAGGCTCTCCTCTTGTTCCTCTTCCCTCGGTGAGCGTAAGTGTGAAGGATTCTCGGAGTCCTGTGCACATTCCTCTCTCGCAGAAACTTCTGCAACCATCTCTTGCGCCGCGACCCCCTCTTCCGCGCAAGGTTTTTGCTCTCGACCTCCAGGAACTACTCCAATGGCGCCAAAGTAAGTTCTTGCTTTGGTTTTTTCATTCGAATCAATCTATAATATGTGTTTGTGAAGCTAACCATGTTTTGGTATTGTTCTTGACTGTGGACCTCAGTGCACTTGGCGTGACTCCTGTGTCTGCCGTGACCCTACATTCCCATCAATTCGATCCTTTTGCTCTTGTTCTTGCTATTGCTCNCTTCCTCCTCTGCCCCTTCCAGAAGGCCACAGCCTTCTTCTAGCTCCAGGTTCCCAAATGCGGCCTGTGAACAGGCCTTTCAAGTAAGGACCTTCAAACTATTACCATGTCGATCCATTGATGCTCCTTTCCTAACTAAGTACTGCCCCTCTGTTATGGAGATTGTCACTTATTACAATCTGGGGTTTCTTCTTTCTTTGGAAAGAACCATCAACTATGACCTTGTCTCGAAGTTTTACAATAACCTACAACAAGGTCCTCAAGGGGGTTTCGAGTTCACTACTCGTGTCGGAAAAATGAACCTTGATTTTTCATATGAGATTTTGGCAGAGTACTTGGGTGGTCGACGATCACCGAATCTTTATTCGATCTATCCTGAACTTCGTGATCCTCTGCTAGCACCGTTTGCAGATGTTACCCCTGACTCTATCTATCAGCACTTCTTCGGTCATCCTCGCCCTGCCGGGTTTGATGAGTTGAGTCCAGTTTTTCCTACCTTTGCAGCTCTCCGCCTTGCTCCAGCTGATTATGTCCTTTTCAAAATCATCACAAATTGCATTTTGCCCATTACTTCAAAGCCGTTGGCTGAGATCCATCCCTACCACTGCCTCATGCTCTACGGCATGCATTGTTGGATGGACTTTGATATCATGGAGAGCATTTTCCAGTCTATCCTATCCTACCGTGAGCCTAGCCGTCGCACGGTTTATATGCCTTTTGGTCACATCATCACTGATTGGCTTATGTCAGTTGGTGTTGATGTCACCAAGGGCAGGACCGTGCCCATGGTTAAGCAAGATTGATGTTTGGGTCGGCGGGCTTTTGCAAAGTCTGGTATTATCATTCGTGAGCGTGATGAGGTCTTGGTGTGGAAGGATGGACGCGGACTTGGTGAGCTGCCTAGAGGGGCACTGCATTTTCAGGCACCACACGAGGCTCCTCCTGCTGACGCTGAGTATGACGACGAGCCGGAGCCTGATTTGCGCTGGCAGATCTCAGAGCTGGATCAGACGGTACAGGAGTTTATTCAGATGGGGGCGACAGATCATGAGGAGTTTCGTTCGGGCTTTCGCTCCCTAGATTCCCGACTGACCAGGATCGAGACCGAGGTCTCAGGGACCCGTGCCCTCCAGCAGACATGGTATGATGAGTGGCGCAGCCACACATTTCCAGGAGGTGCCCCTTCATCGAGTACTGCACCAGGGTCCTGTGCTCCTACCGATGCGACGATGGATGACCTTATGCACGATGACGACCCACCAGCTGATCATTGAGCTTGGATGTTTATTGTCTCTTTTCATGATGTGGGTACTTGACATGTTTGACTTTTGGGCTGTATGTCCTTGACTTGCTTAGTGTGGCTTTGTGCCACACGTCTCTGGATTTCGATGCCTGTGACTTGCATTATGTTTAGGGTATTTTATGCCCTACTCTTTATGATGCTGATGCATGTTTTATCCTACTTGTTGATGCTATGGTGACTACTATTTGAAATTTGCTATATTGCCATGATTATGTTTTTATCTCATGATAGTATGCCTATTGTTGATGCATGCTGTTTATATGACTATGATCTGCATGTTTGCTACACTGCCATGTTCATGCTTGTAATGCCATGTCTACCTGATACATATACATGTTATGGCATGCTTTGCGAGTTGATAATTCGTGTTCATATGATGCATGTGATTGCTATATCTTGCTTTATCTTTTTCACATGTGTTCGTATGGTTATCCAACAACCTATCACATCTTTGTTGATTTGGGATACCCCTAGGTTGAGGGGGAGTTTGTTTTAATCTTAACAGTCCCTCTTGCCCCTTTTCGTGTTCGACAAAGGGGGAGAGTGTGGATCATGTTAAGTTTAGGATGATCATGTTGTAGGGGGAGGATCTGGATTCCCCTATGATTCTAAAGTTGAAAAATATTGATTGAGATCCCTAAACTTAGATCGGGTTGTCAAACAACAAAAATGGGGAGATTGTTGATGCAGTCTGGCCCTGATTATTGTTTTGGTGTTGACACCGATTTAAGTTTAGGTGGATGATTATTGATTATGATTAAGTCCTGATCGGGGATCAGGCATGGTATGGAAAATCCTAGTCTGGAGGGCTAGGTGTTGGAAAATCCTAACCTGGAGGGTTAGGTGTTGAAAATCCTAGTCTGGAAGGCTAGGTGTTAGAAAATCCTAACCTGGAGGGTTAGGTGTTGAAAGTCCTAGCTTGGAGGGCTAGGTGTTGGAAAAGTCCTAATTCGGAAAGGTTGGGTGAAAAGTCCTAGCTTGGAGGGCTAGGTGAAAAGTCCTAACTTGGAGGGTTAGGTACAAATTCCCATCCTGGAGAATTAGGTGAAAAAGTCCTGGCTTGGAGGGTCAGGTGCCTAGCTTGGAGGGCTAGGTTGGATGAAGTTCTAACTCGGAAGGGTTGGGTGAAAAGTCCTAGCTTGGAGGGCTAGGTGAAAAGTCCTAGCTTGGAGGGCTAGGTGAAAAGTCCTAACTTGGAGGGTTAGGTGCAAATTCCCAACTTGGAGAGTTAGATGAAAAATCCTTGGCTTGGAGGGCTAAGGTGGAAGAGAACTTAGCTTGGAGGGCTAAGTTTACGTCCCTGGATCGGTCTGGTGATCGGTCAGGGATTCTGGCACGCTGCTCCTTCGTGGATCGGTCTGGTGACCGATCCAGAAACGACTGATCAATCTGGTGACCGATCAGGGAGCACACAGTGAGGTTGGGAACCTACTGTACTGCTCCTGATCGATCCGGTGACCGATCAGGGAGTGTGTGTTTCACCTACTGCTTGGCTCCTGATCGGTCGGGTGACCGATCAGGGAGCGAACAGTTGAGGTTGAGTTCCCTTGCTGATCTAAACCTGATCGGTCTGGAGACCGATCAGGATCACTGTACAGATCGTTCCGGAGAACGATCCAGCATCGCAGGTTCCTCACTATGATCATCAGGCTCTAGCCTGATCGGTCTGGTCATGATCTGATCGGTCTGGTGACCGATCAGGAGGCTGCCTGATCGGTCTGATGACCGATCAGGAGGTCTGGACTGCGAAGCTCAGAAATCGCCCAAGAAAGGGGTGGATCGTTCGGGTGATCGATCCACAACGTGGGATCGGTCCGGTGATCGATCCAGGAGAAGTCACATAGAAATCGCGATTTCTGATTGAGCGTTGGGGACCGATCAGGACAGAGCCTGATCGGTCTGGACCTAGCCTGATCGGTCTGGTGACCGATCAGGAATCTCTCTGATCGGTCGGGTGACCAATCACTTTAATTCAAATTGCACTGTCAGACGCTCTGATCGCGTCTGACCGTATCCGATTCGCTGATGTTTGCCTCTGATACTTGATTTTACTGTGTGATATACTGCTCTAACAGTCTGATTAAGCTGCAGGTGACAGGGGAGGATTCAAACACTCAAGGAGAAGTCAATGGAGGCTTTCCTTGGAGCAGGTTTGTCCATTTCTCATCTCAGGTTGCAACGGCTGGAGCTGCAGGACTGAAGTCGCTGACTGAAGCTTGGCTGAGGGAGCTCAGGAAGTTCAGTAAGGGTTCAGTGTAGCTGGCATTGGCAGTGAGGCAGCTGGAGGCTGCTGGAGATGAGGTCACTTGATGCTTAGTGGAGAAACAAAAGGAACGGGAGACAGCTTCGGTGAAAATGAGTTCAAAAAATTTGAAAGCTTACAGCTTGTGTTCTTGAGTTCCTGTGCCTTGAGTTCTCCACATCAGGCTTGCTGTGTTCTTGAAGTTTCCATCATTCTGAGCAAGCGATCGAAAAGCAATCATCCATTACTTGAGCGCTTGAAGGAGAAAACAAGAAGCTTGGAGTCCGACAGTGGGAAGACACGAAGAAGGGTTCTTGCGAGAGATCGCCACTGGGTGGAGCTCAGGGAAGCTTGCTGTGTTTTTGTCCTTGCGAAGTGTTTGAGTAAGATCCTTCTTGTTGTTTCTTTGTGCTTAAACTATATCCTTGTTTGAAACACACTGTGGAGAGATTTCTCCACCGAGGAGGTTGCTGATTTATCCGGTGTAACCGGGGCTTGATCTGCCGACGATCAAGGGATCACCCACCTTAACGGCATGCCAAGGAGTAGGGGCAAGTTATCCCCGAACCTTGTAAAATCTCCTTGTTAGCGATCTTGCTAATCTTGGTAGTTAGTTTTCTGTTTTAGTTTCTGCACATCCTGTTTTCCATACTTCCGCTATACTACTAACAACTTCGAGTGCAGAAACTTGCTAACGTCTCGAAGAAAAAGTGATTGGCTATATTCACCCCCCCCCCTCTCTAGCCATCTCGTCACCAACAAAGAAGAGAGTCACTCCAATTTTCCTTGGGAGGATTTGTGAGTTTAATTCATCTCAATGAGTCATGAAGGATAAAGTAGACTAAGTTGTTGATTTAAGGACAAGATACTAGTCCATTTGAGTTTAGATTTTTGAGAATTGACAATCCTAGGTAATTTCCTTTCAATTGCTTCTAACTATGATTGAGAATAATCTAGGGGATACATGATTAGTTAACTTGTGTGAGACGCCCAAGAGTAAGTGTGGGGGAGTTGATAACTACAATTTTGATGATTAATTTAGGCTCTTAAACCCATGTTTTGATCCTATTCTATATGCTTAAGTTTGCATTTATATTAGGTTTCATGAATTATCTCTATTTTAGCTTTTGATTCAAAACTTTCTATAATGGAGGTATTTTGGCACTAAAATTTGAATCTAATTTTGTAGGTTTTGAATGAGCATGGACCTAGATCAGATTGAGTTAAACTTGAGTCAGAATTGGCTTTGATCAAGGGGATCAAGAGATGGATCAATGTGGGTCGTCCGATCAAGAAACCGCTAGATCTAAGCCATCTATCATCCGCTGACCAATCCGAGCTCAAGTTAGAGTTAATCTAGACCACTGATCAAGATCTGAAGATTTGGTCCCAATCAGAGATCATCCAGCCGTTGGATCGAGCTTAAGAGGAGCCTAAACCATCCATTCAAAGATCAGAGCAATCTGAGCCATCCGTTGCAGATCTGAACAATCCCAGCTGAGGAGGAGTAGATCAGGACCATTGATCAAGATCTGAGAATTTTGGTTCGATCTGAGAAGATTTGACCATCGGATGAGGCCGGAACAATCACAGTCGTTCAATGCTAACTAATATAACAGACTTCTCCTCCGATCAGTCAGCGTCGTCGCATAGTTGCAGATCACAAGTTCCTTCTCTGTTCTTCATTTCTTCATCGTTTTGCTCCTCGTTTTCTTCTTAGATCGCGCGCGACCAACATTAGATCCAGTTCTTCTCAAGATTTTAGATCATAGAAGTAATCTCCTTGTTCAGTTTGCTAATTGATTGTGTTTTTGGAAGCTCAAGTGAGGGTGTCGCCAGAGCTCTATTTTCATCGATCGATCCATTGTCGATCGCTGGATTTCCGTCATCTAGAGAGCTGTCGAAGTTGCATAGGGGTTCTCGGAAGCATTTGAGGGTTTTCTGAGCATCGATCATCATCTAGTCGATCAAGATGGAAGAGATCGCGGAGTGATTTCAGCTTCTGACCGTTCACTGCGATCGGACAGACACGCCTCTGATCGGTTCCCAGTCCGATCAGGGGAAGATCAGATCGGTCCAGTGACTGATCAGGAAGATCCAAACGCATAAATCCATTGCAACTTGATCTTGGGAGTTCTTCTTCATTGGTTTTCGAGCTAGGGGGTTCATAGCTGGACCTTTGTGTGACGGCAAAGGGAAGTTTTGAGTAGAAACTGATTTGGTGTTTAATTTAGGATAATTTTGTTCCAAGCACTTGTTTTCTTTACATTATCCTAGTTGTTTCCATTACACTTCAAGTCAATGTTATTAAACAATGTTTTGATCTAGTTTTCATTATCTTGCAAATTGGTTTCTGCAATTAATTCCCTGCAATTAGTTCTTTAATTTCAATTCAATAGTTTGAAGTTAAATTGCTTAGTCTTTCCAATAGGATAAAAGTAGTCCTTGCAATTACCTAATTCATTCCATGCTTTAGCTAAGTTTATTCTATTTCATATTGTCATTTCCTTATTGCCAAACCCCCCCCCCATTTTATTAGAAAACCCAAAACTTCAGACGACAACAACTTTCAAGCTCGAGTTAAACATTCACAACTAGTCCTTAGAAAAATACGACCTGAGGCCCCTATACTACATTTTAACTTTGTTAGCCAAGGGTTTTCAGCTTATAAATATCTAAATTTGAGGCTCATCGTGACACTTGTATTGGGTCACATCAGTCGCCAAAAATGGAATTTGGCCGAGGGGTCGGGTCGACGGGCCGAGTCGTTACAATAAAAAGGCGTCATTTTTATGTAGCGACACGACCCCTTTAGCCCCATCAAGCGGCTCTCTACATCATGCCCTACGGTCTTCCCACTCCCGGCAATGGATTTCTGCCTTCCCCATATTTGAACCCTAGACCTCCAGGACAAGTACTAAAGTTCCTTGAATCTGGTAGCCAAGTGAGTCGCGCTCACATGGCTTCCTTGAATCAGAGTGGCACAGCAGAAGCGTGGTGGGCCCATAACCCATAGGTCCTAAGATCGAAACTTAGCTCTGATACCAAAAATAAATTATCATGCACCGAGACCCAGGAGTCGCTGATCCAATAGAAAATCGGACAACACCTCCCCTGTCTGGCGGACAATTTACACATATATACAAATAACCATACAACCCACACAGTATGTATTTGGCCTCAGGCCTAAAAATCAAGATAGAACATAAAATAAAAAATAGTAAACCATACCTGACCGCGGACCGGTCTGACTTACGACAAAACAACAAATCCATAAACCCTTTAGGGCACACAACAACACTCCCAAGATATATACAAATCCAATAACTGAATATGAAAACATAGGCACTACTAAGTACAAAACAAACTTTATCGTCGCGATGGATAGGGACTGGCTGCTGGGCTCTTCTGGCGACTCCAAGTATCTCAACCTGAAATAAAAACATAGGCAACGGTGTGAGTCCAGATGAACTCAGCGGATACCTAACAGATATGCATCGTAGGTTGTTATACTAACAATAAGAGTCACACTGATACAGTCTCATATGTACAATAGAAAGGCATAAACTAAAGGTACTAAATGTAGGTACATACGAATCCATCTATCCTGCAGAGGGGTGGAATAAATCCCTATGGAACAAGTATAACACATAATCCAAGGTAAACAGGTATCCAGTATATGCATGTCAATCATGTGCAGAAATCAAATGCAGCAAGCAATGGACGATGCAAAATATGCACATGGTGCAATGATATGTGTCACCCCTGACACCAGTCAGATCATCGTCCACCTGTCATAAATGAACGTCCGAGTGGGTAGAGCTATGACAACTATACGCACTCTGCTATCACTGCTCCTGAGTGACCGAGTGGACAGGATGCTGGCGGAGGATACCCTCCTACCCCAAGCAATGGGGGAGTCTCGCTCTCATCTGCTCGTGTCTCAAGATGAGAAGGGATCCCTGGCTGCTACCACGCCCGGAACCACCCTCCAAATAGTGGTCGAACGGAGCAATACATGGCAAATGCACACATTCTATGGCAGCCACTACCCCTGAGTGGATGTGTGTGCATATCCTCATGCAACTGGCGATGGGCTCAGACTACATAGGAGTCGATGATCGTCAGCATGCAACAATGCAAGGATGGTGCATGACACGAACACATACAACACCCACCAAGTTCTCATCTATCACCTCAGTGTACTATGTATAGGTCTGAATCCTATATCATGGGATACAAGTAACCTACTAGGTATACTGACAAAATAACCAATGATCCATCAATGTCGAATGCGAGGGAACATATCACTACATCTATGCACATATATATACACATAACAACTATTGAGATTGTATGAAGCTTAAAGGGAGAAACCTCAAGGATAAGCAACATATATCAAGCATAGGTATACTAAGGCAGGTATAGCATATAAACTTACTATTATCTATAACAAATCATGCATAGCAATATGACAATATCTAAAAAAGATAAGTCAAAAGTACCCGCCTCAAAAGAGAGATGCTCATATCAGAAAGAACCTCCCGTCCGATAATCAGTGATGATAAACCCAATCAATGGCCTGTATCAAAGGCATAATGTTTAGCTACAATAATACATAATTTATAACTAAACAAGTTATCTCAATTTATTAGGATCGCCCTAATGTCTCGTTTCATTTAATTAATCACAATTAAATGAGTAGCCCCTAATTATCCCAAGTTACCTATATTAGAATCATGTTAGGTTTTCGAAACCCGAATCAATCAAGTTTATGTTATTAGGTTTAATCTCAATTAAAACCTAATCCGTAGTTCAACCAATAGCTCACCCAACCTCTAATTCCATTCAACAAAGGCTCCCATGAAACAAATGTCACTCAAACGCTCACGGTAATGATCACAAGGAGGAGAACAAACCTATAATCCAATCTAAACTGCCGAAAGAACATAACCAAATAAGAACAACAAACTTAAAAATATGATCACACGAACTACCATCATATCCTAGCTCCACAAACAAATCACACGTCCAATCCCCCAATGTATCAGAATATTCTGATCAAGATATAATGTATCCCATAGCACAAGCTATTAGATCAACAAGAGCAAACCCAACCATTAACTGATTAATCCCCCTACTAATCAATCTCATCTTTTTTTTTGTAATGTTAATGAAAGCTAATCGAATTCCAATATGTCCAATACAACTCCATTAATCCTATGAAACACTTAGATTAATCCTCATTAACTTAATCCAAGAGCAAGAACACAAACACACCCACATCCAACCCCTCGCGACATTAGATTGGCACACCCTACTGTACATTTAATCAAGAACATCATCAACTCTAAGGAAGCTCACAACATCATGGCAGCAAATCAACAAGGTGGGCACTCGATTCAAATCTCTACACATATTAGGTTCTAAACTAGAGAACTTACAAAACTCCAATCCCCAATCTAAAGTAGAGTTCTCCTTCAAAATTCCTCATGCGATACTCATCAAGGGCAATAAAACAATAATCGGAAATCCCTGTGAATCCACAACAAATTCTACTGATCAATATAAGCCATCAACAATTCCAGCAAAACCAATTCAACATTACTTATCTAAACAAAGTTACCATGGTATCATATGGTAGTATAACAACTAGTTCGAAAACCCAATTTACAACCAATCGATCCATTAACACTTGATCACATTCAAAACTACACTACCCCTTGGTTGCTCATGGCTAATACCAAATACAAAAGAACAACGAATTCCAACTACCCACCATTAAACCATAACTCCAATTCCTACAGTACATATCATCTAAACAAGAACTCATAGTAGAACTCCAAACTAAATTTTCTTGCTAACCCAACAACAAACGGATCACACACAACAAGCTCCACTTGATCAAAACCCAAATGCACAAAAATCACAGCAATACAATACCATTTAGATTCAACCAGAACATCACTATTCTAAATTAATGAATCAAACATTCTAGCAATTACCCAAACCAACTAAGTAGTATCTGTTGGATCGAGAAAACCGATAGAGGGGGGGTGAATATCGGAAATCATTCGGATTTGAGAAAGAGTAATTGCACAGCGGAAGATTTAAAAGAAAACACGAACACAGGGATTTTACTTGGTTCGGAGCCTGGGTCGACTCCTACTCCAAGGCCCACGGTCGTTGACCGTTTACTTTGGGCAATTCTATATGAGGCGCAATAAAGGTTTACAAATTGATTTACAAATATAGCACAGTAAACTTAACAATTAACAGAAGCTCTTCTTTTACCGACGTCCGATGGAGATGGTCTTTTTCGGAGCAGCGGGACGTCGTCGGCTCAAGTTGGGAGGCTTTCGGAGCGAGGTGCGAGAGCAGAAGAGCGTAGAACCGTTGGTTCGAAGTTCTTCTTGAAAGCCTGGGCATTGGGTGCTATTTATAGCACCTCGGGGTGCCCTGGACGTCGGGGGCGCCCCCACGTGTCAAACGATCCGAGCTTCGCTCGGTCAAACTCTATCCCTCTCGAATAGGGATGAGTCTTGACACTGGGGGCGCCCTGGACGCAGGGGGCGCCCTGCTTGACTCCTTCAGCGCGGGCTTCTCGGCTGGATAAGTGTAATCGGCTTCGCTGGCGTAGGCGTGGGGAGCCTTGGCTGCTGGGGGTGCCCTGGGCGCTGAGGGCGCCCTGGCTGCTGGGGGTGCCCTGGCTGCTGAGGGCGCCCCGGCCAGTAGTCAGTCGAAGCTCCTTTTTTCTTCATTTGTTTCATGTTCACCTTGGGGGCGCCCTGGACACTCAGGGCGCCCTACTCAGCTGCTGCCTCACTCCTTTGAGGCTCTCTGAGCTGCAGACACTCATTCCTTTGGTCCTGCATCCAGGGTTAGTCCGAAAACAACATAAAGCAGTAAGTTGTTAGTTTCATACAGCCTTAGCTGTCTTGGTTCTGACTTTGGGCCTCCAAAATGGAGCCCTAGGTCGAACCGACGCCTACTGTTCCCTCGACGGGGAACACGTCCTCACCTACTCCTCTCGGGAGAATTTACCTGATGCCAACCGTTCCTCTGGTTGGACTTTTGCCTCGCAGTCCTTCGCCAGGTCTTGGATACCGAGTTGTCCTTCGCCCGGTGCCTAGCAGTCCTTCGCTAGGTCTTGATTCCCAAGCCGTCCTTCGCCTGGAGCCTAGCAGTCCTTCGCTAGGGCTTGGATACCGAGCTGTCCTTCGCCCGGTGCCTAGCAGTCCTTCGCTAGGGCTTTACTCTGCACACTAGAGTGACATGTTAGACAACAAGTGAGACTTAACTTTTGAACTCTGTTGCCATTATCAAAACACAGGTTTGACTTTGGTGCTTTCTGCACCAACAATCTCCCCCGTTTTGATTTATGGCAACCCTAGTTCAAAAAGTTAAGTTTAATCAAAGCAAGAAAAGAAACCTTTAAATTTTGTTCCCTCTCCCTGGAAGGAATCTCCCCCTAGATTTTTCAAAAATTCGTGGGGTTCTAAGTTTATGAAAAAGATTTTGCTTATAGTCTTTCAACAGAGAACTTTTATCTTTTCAAAAAATTTGCACTTTTGAAAACTTAAGTTTAGGTACTTGGAATTCTTTTGATAACTTAAGTTTAAAAAGTACATAGAAAAGTTTTTCAAAAGATTTTTAACAAAACTTAAGTACTTAAAAAGGCTTACGTAAGGAAGTTTTGACAAGCTTAAGTAAGGAAATTTTGACAAGACTTAAGTAAGGAAATTTTGACAAAACTTAAGGAAATTTTGACAAGCTTAAGTTTGGAAATTAAGCGCTTAAGTGCTTTTTGAAAATTGATACTTTTTGAATAAAGGAGTTTTTTGGAAATAAAAAATTATTTTAAAACTCTCTAATTATTTTAAAATTCTCTCCTTTTCTATCTCTCTAATTATTTTAAAACTCTCTCCTTTTCTATCTCTCCCCCTTTGCCATATATAAAAAAAACAGATAGAGATAGCAGAATTTAAATCGCATAAAGGAAATAATTTTCATAAAGGAAAAATATTTGGATGACTTTGCTGTACTGGACCAGGACTTAAACCAAATCAGTTAGTTTTTCTCTTATAGGGACCTGTCTAACCCATTTAGCTACTTACTAACTGTTATAAGCATTGGTTTTCGCTAGGGTTAGTCAAGTTAAGTGTTTCTGTTCAAGTTAGATTTTCTAAACTTGACACTTAACTTGATTGCTGTGTAAGTTGTATTTAGTGCCCCAATTACTGCAGATGCACTGACTTAAAGCATCTTGAATTAAGGCAAAGACCTAAGCATCTCAACCCTTTCTAGATTATCAATCAAAAGTATCCTAAAGTGCTTGTGAGATGCTGGCTTCTAAGTCTATAGGTGCATGCAGTTCTAGGGTTAGGGCCTAGGCTAAGTCCATCTGCGAGAAAAGCCCTAGTTTTGAAAGGGGATAGTTTTAAGAAAAAAACTAAGTTGGAAAAGATTTTAAAAACTGATTTTAAAAAAAACAACAGTTTTTCAAAATTCCTTTTAGAAGTTGATTTTTAAATTAAGGTAAAGCAAAAAAACAAGAGTAGAGTTAATCTATTCTACATAGCACAATCCTAACTGCCTTCTTAGTGAACTGAACTCAGATTCAGGTAAAGGTTTTGTGAATATGTCAGCTAAGTTGGATTTAGAGTCAATATACTTAAGTACTATTTCACCCCTGGCTACATGGTCTCTTACAAAGTGATGTTTGACTTCTATGTGTTTGGTTCTGAAATGTTGTATTGGGTTTTTAGTTAAATTAATTGAACTTATATTGTCTATAAATACTTGAGTTTGGGTGTAGTTGAGCTGGAAGTCCTTAAGTGTGTGCATCATCCATAAAAGTTGAGCTACACACTCTCCTAAGGCCACATACTCCGCTTCAGTTGTGGATAGAGCTACACAGTGTTATTTTCTGCTGCACCAACTAACTAGACTCTGTCCTAACAGTTGGCAGCTCCCACTTGTGCTCTTTCTATCTAATTTACAGCCAGCATAGTCAGAATCTGAGTAGCCTGACAAATTGAAGGTTGAGGTTCTAGGATACCAAATCCCTACATTTAGGGTGCCCTTAACATATCTTAGTATTCTTTTTAGGGCTGCTAAGTGCGTTTCCTTAGCACAGGTTTGGTATCTAGCACACATCCCTACAGCAAAAAGAATATTAGGTCTACTGGCTGTAAGGTACAGTAGGATACCTATTATACTCCTATAGAGTTTAAGGTCTACTGGCTTATCATCAGGGTCACTATCTATTTTTACATTAGTGGTCATGGGGGTACTTATGCTTTTAGAGTTATCCATTTTGAATTTCTTTATTAACTCTTTAGCATATTTTAATTGATGGACATAGTTTCCATCCCTAGTTTGTTTGATTTGTAAGCCTAGGAAAAAGTTAAGTTCACCAACTAGGCTCATTTCAAATTCGTTTTCCATTATTTTAACAAATTCTTTTAGAAAGTTTGAGTTGGTGGACCCAAAAATTATATCATCTACGTAAATTTGGGCAATAAATATATCTTTTCCTAGGGTTTTAATAAATAAAGTCGAGTCGATTTGTCCTTGTTTAAATTCTTTAGAAGTTAAGTAAGTTGATAACCATTCATACCAGGCCCTAGGTGCTTGTTTTAACCCATATAGTGCTTTAGTTAGTTTGTAAACTTGGTCAGATTTTTCTAAGTCCTCAAACCCAGGGGGTTGTCCTACATAAACTTCTTCTTTAATGAGTCCATTTAAAAAGGCGGACTTTACATCCATTTGGTATAACTTAAATCCTTTATGGAATGCAAAAGCTAACAACATTCTAATAGACTCAAGTCTAGCTACTGGGGCATATGTTTCATCGTAATCTAATCCCTCTACTTGGCTGAAACCCTTTGCTACTAAGTGGGCTTTATTTCTAACTATTTCTCCTTGATCATTCAACTTATTCCTAAAGACCCATTTAGTGTCAATGACGGATTTGCCCTCAAGTTTAGGTACTAATTCCCAAACTTGGTTTCTCTCAAATTGAGCTAGCTCTTCTTGCATAGCTATGATCCAATCAGGATCAGGTAGGGCTTCTTCTATAGTTTTGGGTTCAATTTTTGATATCATAGCTATTTGACTAAGGTTTCTATAGGAGGATCGAGTCCTGACTCCTAGAGTTGGATCACCCACAATTTGATCGGTTGGGTGACTAAGTCTGGGTTTCTTGGTTCTTCTAGAACTTGGTTCAACCTCAGGTCCGGCTGGTCGGTTTGGTTCAGTAATTGATTCGACTCTTTGGGCTGGTTCATTTGTTGGTTTGATACTCGGTTCAGATGACTCATTAATTGGTTCAATAGTTAGTTCGTTTAAGGGGTCAATTAAAGGTTCGATAGTTTGTTCATTATTTTCTTGGTCAGAATTCGATGAAGTTAGGTCTGGATTATTAGATGTTGAATTGTTTTCTTCATCAAATATTAAGTTTGTTGTCTCTTCAATTTTCTTAGTTTGTTTGTTGTAGACTCTATAGGCTCTACTAGTGGTTGAGTATCCTAGGAAGATACCTGGGTTTGACTTGGACTGAAATTTCCCTAAATAGTCTTTGGTGTTTAGGATATGAACTTTGCATCCAAAGACCCTTAGGTAGTGTAGATTTGGGAGTCTATGGTAGTACAGTTCATAGGGTGTTTTGTTGTGTCGCTTGTTAATCAAAACCCTATTTTGGATGTAACATGCTGTACTAATCGCTTCTGCCCAAAATTGGTTTGCTAAGTTAAATTCGTTGAGCATAGCCCTAGCGGCTTCCTGTAATGTTCTATTTCTTCTTTCGACTATCCCATTTTGTTGGGGGGTTCTAGGACATGAGAATTCATGTAAATACCCATTGACCTTACAAAACTCCTCAAACCGTTGATTTTCAAATTCTCCCCCGTGGTCACTCCTAAGTCTTTTAATTTTAGTATCGTTTTGATTTTCAATCAATTTACAGAAATCATTAAATAGTTTTAAGGTTTCATCTTTGGTTTTTAGAAACCTAATCCAGGAAACCTAGAATAATCATCAACTATTACTAAGCAGTATCGGTTCCCGCTTAGTGACTTGGCTCCATGTGAATCAAATAGGTCAAGGTGCAGGAGCTCAAGTGTGGTTTGAGTTAGGTTAGATTGGATTAGTTTGTGATTAGATTTGGTTTGTTTACCTTGATTACATGATTCACATATTAGGTTTTCATTGTTTTTAATTTTGGGGATTCCTTTAATTAGGCCAAGTTGGGTGACTTTTGAGATAGTCCTCAGATTAGTGTGACCTAGTCTCCTATGCCAGAGGTTCGATTATTCTAGCTGAGTTAACATACATTTGGGTACTGAGGGAAGGTTTATAGTATATACATTATTTTTCCTAGTGCCCTTAAGTATGATTTCTGAGTCTTGCACATTTCTAATTAGGCAGTTAGAATTGTTGAAGGTGACTATATAACCAGAATCACATAACTGACTTTTGCTAAGCAAGTTAAACTTAAAGTTTTCAACCAAAAGAACTTTCTTAATAATAAAGTTAGTTTTGAGCTCAATATTACCTGACCCAATTACCTTGAGTGTAGCATTGTTACCAAATGCCACTGAGCCTAGGTTCTTGAACTTGAGTTTGGTGAACTTCAATTTATCTCCAGTCATGTGTCTGGAGCAACCGCTATCCAACATCCATTGGTCCAAATCTTTATGTTCCTACACATAAAGAGTTTTATTGATTTGGATCTAATTAGAGTCAGGAATAGCTTAAATTGAGTTTCACTTCCTAGTCTGTCTCACCCAAATCTAGGGTTTTCAATCACGTTAGCCTTATAGGTTGTGTGAGACAGGTTTTGATAATTATTTTAAAAAATTATTATTTATTTTGAAAACATTAAATTAATTTTTGAAAACAGTTAGGTTTTATTTTGAAAGTAAATGTTTGAATCTAAGCTTAACTGAAAATTGTGTTAGATTTGAATTTGACAAAAAGTAATTTGAATTTGAAATTCAAAAATTGGCTTCCAGGTCTTGGCGAGGCACTAGGCCTTCTTTGGTCGTAGCCTTATTGGATCATCAACCCTTTCCTTGACAAAGCCGTTTAATGAAATTTCATTTTCAAAATTAATTTTTGAAAAAGTTCTGGTCTAACTAGTTTGGATTTTGGATCGGTAGCTTCGGCTAGTTTCACCAGTCTAAAGAGATCAAGTAAACTTGATCTTATTAGAATTGGTTTCCCTAACGTACTATCATCTCACCTCTACCCAATACTATGTTTTCAAGTTCCAGTTAAGTTTGTTCAGTCCTTATACTAACCATTTCTAATTTTAAGCATGGTAAATTACAGAAATTAAACAAACAATCAAGCAATCATATTGCAAGCAAATATTAATGTTTATATAAAAATAAATATGTTTTCAGTTTGGCTCCCCCTGGACTAAAGCCACGGTAATGATTAGGCAAGATGTGAATC